>LUGF01047559.1:106099-123832 GCA_001625245.1 Calycopis cecrops
TCTTACCCGAGTAGACATATATGAACATTTTGCAAAGATACCTGTGTATAAAATAGCAGTAGGGATCTCGGACAGGCAGAAAAACGTGGAGCGAGAGCGGAGCGGCAGCTGCTATATACAATGGAATTTCTCGGCTAGTTTAATAATTATAAGTAAATGAAATGTACTCTATTGTGTACATTTAAAAAAATAAGGTAATTAATTACGACTAATGAAAAGCAAAAAAAATTATTAGTACAGAATCTGTTTATTTAAATATATTACATTGTTGTCTACATCTACTTCATCTATCTGTGGTCTGGTGAACTATTGTAACAACGATTTCCGCTGCACTGTAAACATGCTACACTGTAGTATAAACCACTTTTTCGGCATCCACACACTTGTTTAAGGTGCTCAAGTGCTGCATCAGTTGTTGGAGGCAGTGATAACAAAGGAACACTCGTATTTTTGGCTGTTGCAGCATGGCTTTACCTTATTCTAAATTTAGTAAGACGTAGTGCAACACTGCATACATGCATGTTGCTGAATTGGGCTGCCACGACCGTGGAGGTACCTCGTGCCTACACGATAGCGGCGTAAAGTGACAGCTGTGCTGTCGCGTTTCGTGTGGAGTGTAAGTAGCTGGTGGCCCCTGGAGGTGGGAAGACAAAGGAGGGCAGCGCATCTATAACCTCTACGTGGATGTCTATTTGCGTCGGTAGTCATGAAAGTGTCTCCAACTGCTCGTTGCTGCTGCGTTGATATAAGCTTAAAGAATAAACTCATTTTGCAGCTAAAAGAAGATATTATTTTCAGTACTATTCTGGCGCCATAATAAAATACTACCTCAAAAAGTTCTAATTTAACATTCCTTTTTACTTGTTTTGCCGTGAAATATAAAACTTGCATTATTTTATTCTTTTCAGTATGTGAGCTTTGCGAAAATTTATTTTTTGGTAGATCTAAAATCTAGGACAATTATATTTTTTTTCATTTTTTAGTATTATCACCACTAAAACTGTACCTTTTTACAGTATAGGGTGCCGAAAGAGTAATCAGAATAATTTGGCGATTTTAGTATTATCACCAGTAAAACTGTACCTTTTTACAGTATAGGGTGCCGAAAGAGTAATCAGAATAATTTGGCGACTACCAAAACTCATTAACGCAATGTTACGAATAACTTTTTTTACCGACCAATTTTTCATATCTAATTAAAAACATTTTCTTTTCTTTTTTCGTAACAAATTATGTTTGACCAAAGACGTGACTGCTCCAAGCTAATCTGATTCGCGACTGTGGGTTGCTCTTAAAAATATATAATTTTAATTTCCGCCGGGTAATCTTAGCAATACTAATTTGGTCTAACAAAAACCGTATTTTTTCTTTTTTTTTTCACAAGTTTCATCCTGTACAGTACATCGAACCTGTACAACAGAGTATATCGAAAAATTCAAATATTCATTCATCGTCACGACTTTTCAGTCATGTAGTCTGGCTTAGATTGGCAGTTTTTGAGTATCTATTCGTGTATACTAAAGTAGTCTTACTTGGGGTGTAGTAAGGCTCGTTAGAATCACCGCGAATATAAACACAAAAATTCGAAATAAATATTATCGATTGCCTGTGTATTTTAAGTACCACCCACTCAAAGCAATTCATCTTTTTTCTCCAACATCATAAAATACATTAAACATAACCTTAGAACTGGCGTTCGTCGCCAAGCAGTGGACAGCCGTCCAGGCTTTTAATAATATGACAGCGAGCTTCACCTAATCCTGTTAGCCTGATCCGTATTTTTGTTTTTACTCGTCTCATTTTTTCGTTGCTTTTACGAGTTTTTAATGCTTTTTCATCGACACTCTTGTCTCTAACACTGAATCCAAAAAATAATGGACTCTCGTGTGAACTTTGTGTCAAAATTATTTGCACAATGTCTGTGAGCAATAAAAAAGCTTGACCAGTGTCGCCATAAGCTTCGTAAATTTCTATCGGCGTTAAAAGGTATACTATTATTGAATTAAATCGAGGAATTCTTTGTTTGTCGCCAAAACATAAACGGATAATTGAAGCCTCTCAGTTCATAGTTGTAAAGCAATTAATTTCGTAAAATGTATGTATACAGACCTGTTTACAATCTCTAATGTTATTTTATATTATTATTATTATATTATTATATAGCCCATTATGTGTCCCATTTTTGGGCAAAGGCCTCCCCCCATTTCTTACATTTTTCTCTGTTCAGAGTTATATAATGTTATATAACAAAAAAAATATTTTTAACTTTCGAAGCTGTTAGTTATGCGACAGAAGACCAAATACCACAGAGCCGAAAGTTTACGTTGAGTGTGTGTTGTCAGTGATGGATATACTAAAAACTTGATGATGAAAGAGATAAGCGAGCCGACACGCCGGTTCTTCAGCTTACATTTAATGTTAAATTACTGACGACATTTATAAAAGCAGTTGATATTCTTGTTTACAATTTCTTTATAAGATTTTCCAATTTGTAGTTCACTGAAGTCATCAGGCAAGAGAATGTGCTATTGCCATATTGTCCGTAATGATCAACAGCCAACCAATCTGGACCCATCGGGAAGCAGCATATTTGCATAATTTCAATCTTGACAAAAAGTCGACATATTATGACCAAGACGGTTGATGATATTGATAGTGAGGCACATAATATGAATGAGTTATAAACTTTCTGAAGGTTATGAAAAATTAGTATATTATGATTTTAAAGTGACTGAAGTGAAGAATTTTAAAGTGATCGAGGAAACTGGTTTGGGAAAGTATGTCAATTTCTTTAATTAATTACGTGTCTAATATTCAAAACACTCTCCTGACACTTTATGAGGTTGTTGTGCCTTCCTCTCGGTTCGATATATTGTTCCGATACCCCAAAGTCACGCTAGTAATTTATTTTTGAATTTTCTCGCGCCAAGCAACACGAACTGATCGCTAAAACAGACACTTCGATTGAAGCCCGGCATCAGGGAATGTGAAAAACCCTTACACATGACATGAAAACTAAAACGTGACATATCATTTAAACAGTAAAGTTTGTGTAGGTACATTGAATATAATTATTTACGAAAAAATAACTGGGGGCGATGTTAAAATAGCTTTAGAACACTTTCCAATGTTTTTTAATTTTTTTGTTTGTCTGTTTGACCGTGTGTCTGTTTGTCCGGCCTAGTCTCCGAAACTACTGGACAAATTCGAATAATTTTGGTTAATTGTGGTGTATAGATACTTAGCCTGGTCAACATCAAAAACACTTTTAACTGCGGTAAAATCACTCATTCCTACGGAAAATGGGAATTTCGGCACACTTCAAGCAAACAATGACAAGTCACTTTTATTATAATATTACAAAGCTACGCGAACGAAGTCACAGTCTATTAATAATAAAATATGACTATGACTTCTTTAACACATTCAAATTTTCTACCTTTAGGTAAAAGGGGGATATTTGTCGCTGGATGAATCTCGCACGTGTTGGAGATAAAATCGCTCAAAGTTTATTAATAAAGTTTAATAGCTTCAATCCTCTATCAACTTCAGAGATAGCTTAGATTACAAAAATAAAATATTTGATATACATGATGATATACACGATAAGTAGACGTGTTACACGATTGTATGTTTTTCGAGCAAATTACTTATTTCTATTCCATATTGACACTTTAGTTTTTCATTTTGTGGTGAGATGTTTCATTTTGAGTGAATGGCAAAGATGATAAAGAATAAATCATCTGATATGTTGCCACGGATTAAAGATCAAATAGCATATCGAACACACTGGTAAATGGAATACGCAAGCTTTAGATTTGAACCTCCAAGAATGCAAATATCTCTCAATCAGCTCTTTAAAAACTTAGCAAGTACGATTCTGGTAAAACTAGAAACCTCAAAGGAAGACAGGAATATAGGTTAATCGTGAAGGATCAAATCAATCCTTTTGTTATATTTTATTATTGATGCAGAGGAAGGCGTTTACGTATGACACCTAGAAGCCCGGGTCGTCCCTAGACCTATGTCGGATTCTGAACTCAGTGCAATACCGACTATTCCCCTGCGGGTGCTTTTAGCAGCTATAATTGGCACTAATCTGCAAGTAAAAGGATCCCTCTAGCGACAGATTGACCTCGGCGAAGAGGCCAGACTTGGGGACTGTCCGACTCTGACCAGTCCTCACTACATCGTCCGAACCATGCAATGAGGTCTGGCCGCAGTACTCCTAATGAGCACTTAATCAATTCGTTCGTAGTCGGATTTACCAGTTGCCCCATCCACGCCGCCGCCTGCTGACTCAGAGAGATGCATATGGGTGGAAAACTCCTTAGCAATGGGTATGGATAGCCCTGTCTGACATAGGTCTTTGGGGTCACAGAGACATGCAAGCCACCCACCACGTCAAGGTTGCCACGTTGCCGTGCTGGGGGGCTTGCGTGCCTCTTTATTTTCATTTTTTTTTAAACGGTTTTATTTAGCTCACCCTGATTGTTTGGGTAGAATTTAGTAATTGAAATTTAACCCTCTTCCCGTGAACCAATTGATCTGAAATTTGGTATACGCCTTTGATTCTGATGACAATACAATTATCTATATTCAATATCATTGTGAATTCAATATGGCCGCCGCTACAAAATGGCGGACAACTTAATTTATTTTAATCCCATCAATATGGGTATCAAATGAAAGAGCTTATCAAGTAAAATTCAGTGCACTATACAAAATCAAAATCAAAGATGGCCACTGCTACAAAATGGCGGACAACTTAGTTTCTTCCCGTTAACCCATTGATCTGAAATTTGGTATACGCCTTTGATTTTGATGGCAATACAATTACCCATATTCAATATTATTGTGAATCCAATATGGCCGCCGCTACAAAATGGCGGACAACTTAATTTATTTTAATCCCATCAATATGGGTATCAAATGAAAGAGCTTATCAAGTAAAATTCAGTGCACTATACAAAACCAAAATCAAAGATGGCCACTGCTACAAAATGGCGGATAATGTAGTTTTCAGTCCAATCAATATGGGTATCAAATTAAAGAGAGTGGTAAGTATTGTTGGGATATACAATGTAAATAACATAAATATACTAGTAGTTTATTAAAGTTAATTCTCTATGACATTCTGGAACAGGCAGACCCCATTGAACTAAACAATGAAGAAGAAGTTCCATATTTGCCAATGAATCAAGACCAGTTCATACAGGCTAAGCAGTCGAAAAATACCGGACAAAAGGATTTTTTTACAATGGTTACCCTGTCCATACAAAATCAAATGTCAGGTTCCGAAGAACGTTTGAAAATATTCTTTACAGGCGGAGCCGGTGTACGCATGACTTTTCGATTGAGGTTACTACGAGACCAAATTAACAGGTGTTACGCGAAAAATGCTGTTAAAGTATGTGCACTAACAGGAGTTGCAGCCAGATTAATAAATGGAGCTACGATACACAGTACATTAAAATTGCCTGTACAGAAAGACGGTCGAATAACAGGTATGTCACCACTCTCAGGAAACTATTTGTGAATAATGAGGCAACAGTGGCACGAGACAGAATTTCTGATTGTCGACAAAATTTCTATGGTGTCCTACCAAATATTGTGCATGATGGACGCACGATTAAGGCAAATTAAGAACTGTGAAGATGAGTTCTTTGGAGGAGTAAACGTATTACTCTTTGGTGATCTTTTACAACTGCCTCCTATTAAAAAATCTGGCACACCTGTACTCAAACAGCCAGAATATCTGCAAACTGCTACACATATCTGGCGTTTATTCACACTATGTGAGCTAACTGAAAATATGCGTCAGCAACAAATAATCACACGTTTATTGATATATTAAATGCTTTAAGTGTCGGTGAGCTAACTGCCCAACATTTTAGTATTTTAATATGAAGACTTCTTGAAGACACAAGTGATGACTTTTCAAAAGACAAGGCGTTAAGAGTGTACCCCACAAACCAACAAGTCAAGGACCACAATTCTGCCGTTTTGAATTTGTTTAGAAACAAAGGTGCTCATAATTATAAAATAAAAGCACAGGACCAGCTAGTACACGTTGCCCGAAATGCAGACAATGTGGGTATAGCTACTATAATACCAGCTGATATCAATAAGACTGGGGGCTTACCAGCAGAATTTAAAATATTTGTGGGAGCAAAAGTCAAGCCTACGTTGCTCTTAGTAGAGTTTGACTGCAATAAACTAACAGGCAAGAAACCTTGCAATAATGAGGCACTCAACGAATTGAATAGAATGAGAAATAAAAACTAAAAACTTAAAAATAAAAAAGTGAAAAAAAAAATTTAAGTTAAACGATTTTATATTGCAGATAAATGTACTAAAAGCTAAAAAATAATTTCATGGATACAGTCATGGGTACCAATATGTATACATTGTTATATTTTCAAAATAAAGTAACTCGTAACCTACTCACTTTCTGGAAATAGCTATCACATAAATTCCTAAAAATACAATATACATTTATGTAAACACCTATGACAAAAGATGTCATTTTTTAAATATACAAATTTTAAACATATGCATTGATTAAACTAAAAAAAAAAAAAAAAAAATCGTGGGGCACGTCCAATATCTACAATCGAAATACATGGCATGTGACTTCACCCACCTAGTGGTAAGTAGCAAGTGTCGCCTATGAATGGGGGTGACGAACGAAAGTATATCAATCACAAACTGAAACCAACTATCAAAGATTATTTTAAAGTTATCATTTAATTATTCAATGAATATGATAGAGTTAATCCCAAAGTCATCCAAAATTCATTTAAAGTGGACGTATTTCAATTAAATTTATAGGTCAATGTTGATAAAATAAAGTTCTCGGCGTATAACTTATAATTACTGTGTGTGCGATAAACCCTTATCAGTGGTACTCGCAGCGACATTCGCGGACTGCGATCGAGAGCGGCTGATACAGTACGTGTGACGTCACGCGCTACCTTATTTGATAGTGCAACTTCAAATGATGGGTATCATAAACCCTTATCAGTAGTCTTCGCAAAGACTTCCAATTGTCTATATTTTTATTGTGTAAATCATACAGTTTTAATATTGTATATGTGCTTAAAATAAATTAAATGTTCTAATTAATTAATCTCATTTCATAGTTTGGTTTATGGTCAACTTCAACTTTCTCAAATAATTAAAATTAGATATGCAATGTAATAAACTTTATAAAATCGTGCCTTCTCAGGCATTTATACTATTATATTAAAAATAAAATATGCTTTTGCCTAATTAGTATTGTAGTACAATAGTTTCTTTTAAAATTAGTAGCGTCTACGAAAGAATAATCTCCTTGAATCTCACTACCATTCTACTAATTATATTGATCATTTTAATCTTTGTGAGTCGTGCATGCCTCCAGTATTATAAAAAATAGAGAATATAATATAGACGTAAGTTCAATATCACAGAACAGAATATATTTTATACATGAGAGGTCTAATTGGTCGCACACACAATTACACCGCAGTGTTTGAAATGCTAACGTCGGAGTACGATCTAACAATGACGTATCTAAACATCTTATATTGAGCCAAGACAGACGATTTCGTATGCCGTCGCAAATTCTGAAATAAAATGTATGTATAAAATATGACTGATAACCTAAATTATTTTACCGTTGGTTTAGAAACAAATGTCGAGATATATTGTAATTGTTAGTTGTTCTTGTCCTTCACAACAGACTTTCCATTTGGTGTCCTTTGTTTGTTTAATATTATCAACACAAGACGTACATAATATACTGTCACTATTTACCTTACCTTACCTACTTCATATCACCCGAGCGCGGAGTAAGGTCGGATTAATCTAATGTAGACTGTCACTACAGGACCCGGTGTTAGTTCGATAGCCACAGTTTGACGATAGGTCACATTTTATAAACTAATTTGCAAACCTGACTTCAAGCTGTGCAATATTTGTCGGGCTGCATTTCGATAAATGAAAAAATATATATAGTACATAGTAGGGTGGCAAACAAGTAGTGGGATCATTTTTAATGACTACCGACGCCCTTAGACATCCGCATATAGCTTATACAGATGCGTTGCCCTCCTGCTCCTCCTTTGGGCCACCGAATACTTACTCAGCGCATGAAACGCAAGTGCACGATTGTAATTTAACGTCAGTATCTTGTATGTTTAGGAATTTTATGAATATCTTTTATAGTTCAAAATGAATAATATATCCTATAGCCAAATTAATGATGATATAAGTTATATGCAAGACAAATTCAGATTCTCGCGCTTCCATGCTTTAAAGCTTTGAACATCTTTCAGAATTCTCTAGCGAGAACAATATCACTAACGAGTTCACGGCTCATGAGCTGGTAAGTGATATTACAACTTTAGTAACACAATTAGCTTCGCTTCGTTTTATTTGTCTCATGGTGTCATGAACTCATTATAATATTACGGTTAATTCGTATTTGTGTTAGGTATTTTTCAGTTCTTTAATATTGAATCATAAGCTATAAAAAAATCTGAAAAGTTTGTGTCTTTTTATGTTTTGTTTCATAAAATGCTGAACGGATAGGTATGATATTTGGCACATATTATCTAGATAATAATCTAGAATAACATTGAAAGTTTGTCCCGAAATTATTTGATAGTTACTTTGGGACATGTTTTTCAGTGGGTGTGATCGCAGCTCACATCCAGTTTAAAATAAAAAATAATGCCAACACAGTTTTTTTCATATACTAAACTAGCGGACGCCCGCAACTTCGTTTACGTGAATTCCTTTTTTACCGCAGTCGGTTAAAAAGTAGCCTTTCTCGCTGAATGGACTAACTAATACTGGAAGAATTTTTCAAATCGGACCAGTAGTTCCAGAGATTAGCGCGTTCAAACAAACAAACTCTTCAGCTTTATATTATTAGTATAGATGTTAAGGGGGAAGAAGGCTCTAAGGCTAGAATAGTTATATTCCCTGATATTAATGTTTTCAGGCGTCGTCTATAGTCAATATAATTATTATCTAATTACCTTATGTCTACTATGTTCTAGAGCACATATTCTGATATTGTTCATACATCTTTTAAAATAGAGTCCATTTGCTACACATTTCATGCTTCATAGCCTTTAATTTCACGAGCGAGTGACTCTAAGCATTGAACAATAAGGCTTAAGAATTACTTAACGTAGAACGCTCTGCGTCACTCCCTAGGGAGAAGAAATATGTAGCTGAATAAGTAGAGGTACACAATTTCGTATCAAACAAATCAAGTAAGCATTGAAAAAGGAAGCAGCACCATAGCCAAAATAAAGTGCTTAAGAAGACCAAGTGTTGACCATCCACACGATGACAGACACTTCCAGACGCGAGTAGCTCGGAATCGGTCATACATAAAAGTAGTGTCATTATATATGTATCTTGTGCCTGTGGCTTCGCACGCGTTAAATTCGTAGTACTAATATACACATAAACCTTCCTCTTGAATCGCTCTGTTAAAAAAAACCCCATCAAAATCTGTTGTGTAATTTTAAAGATCTAATCATACAGACACACAGATGGCGGAAAGCGACTTTGTTCTATACTAGTGAAGAGTTGGTTTCATACTATATTGCAGTCGAATTGGCCCGCCATATCCAAGAGGTAGCTATTGTCTCACAATGCGTGGTATATGAGTTAGATTGGAGTTAAAGAGGCAGAAGCGCTAGCGAAGTATTACTTTTGTAGTTGGTTAGTCGTTATTTTATATACTCACTAGTTGACCCGACAGCCGTTGGCATGATATTATTGGAAAATATGTTGTCATGGTAACGTGTAATGTTATGTGCCGAATTGTCACTCCGTTATTTTGCCCTATAATAGTTTAAAGTCGAGATACCAACTACAGCTTTATTGTATATATTACATTGATAAATTATAACCTAGTTATTACCGAGGACTAATGTCTATATAACAAAAAAGTTTCATCATATTTCGCCCAGAAATTTTTACGTGAAAGCCGCCTAAGAAGCAGACAAAGTGACGTCTTCTACAGTTTTATTATATGTATAGATAAATTATTCATTTTTTCACAAGTGTTGAAGATAAAGAGTGCCGTAATTATGTACGATATAATATTATTGAACACAAAAAGGTTGGTGGTGGTTATTTACATTTAAATAGTTCTCGAACGCCATTATTACCCGCTAAACTGACTCACGTGGTCTACCACAGTGTTACATCGTAGCACATGTACTCTTTTAACATTGTTTTAAATATTTTCGTGAATATGATGCGTACAAACTATGAATTGTTATTCCGTGATGACAAAAAACTTATGTTAAATTTTAACTTATCTCTTCCTTATAGAATATGTAATTCCAAGTATTATAGAAACGTCTGAATGCAAATCAAATGCGTAAATTATTTTGTAGTAAGCCAAAGAGATCCAAAAATGTTTAAGTTGGTCAACAAAACCTTCAACCATTTACCAGGAAAATACAACAGAAAGCTACTTCTTAAATTGCAAGAACAACCACGATACGCGATAAGAGTAGTTAAAAACTCCATTCAGTACAGTGAATACCTAGTGACTTGGGAAAAAAGTAAAGTAATATGGGGGGTTCAGACACCTGGTATTTCTAATGTTTGCAGATGTATGTGTATTCAGAGATAACTGAGGTGTCCAGCGGAGAAGCGCTAAGTTTCTCTCAGCAAATGGGTGCCATGGCTGAAAAGTATGTGAATGCGTCGAGTTTTCGGGAACTATATATTTCAATAATAAACCTCTTCAAAATACATCACTGTCTTGCACACAAATCGGGCTACCAATGGTGTGAAGTATAACTGAAAACTCAAAAAAAGTTACAAGGGGTTACGTTAGCAGAAAACATGTGGCAAGACGCTAACTAGTGTTCACAACATGTATTTTATATACTAGTAAAATACAAACAAATTACATTGTATGAATGTTTTATTATTATTTATTCAAGTGACCCTGATTCATTTAAATATAAAAATCTTACCAACTATCTTATTAGCTAATGTTGTGGATTAACAAAATAATGTATTATTAACTCAATCTGTTTTTCTGATATATGTACTATTATCAGTGTGGCAGTTGTTGGAGTTGTAAATCAAAAAAAAAAAATGTCAGTCTATTACCAACCATTCCGTTGTTTCATTATAGCTAAAGCTATAAGTACAATAAATGAAATAATATTAAATTATCATATACCATTAGCTATCGCGCATCAATGCTTCATGTATATACAGTCCAGTCGGCTGAATGTCACGTCCAAGAGACTGTTGTTACTCCAAGTCAAAGAGGCACATATATGTTATTTAATTTAATGCCTCTCGCTTTTATTAATTTTATTTAGCAGTGAACGGACGTTTCCATCATCACCTTTCTATTACAGATTATTATGAAGATGATAATTATCAAGTTAAAATGTACAAGAACGTATTAAACATTAACCGCCGCTAAAGCTGGCAACACTCCCACCTGCTCATTAAAACTTTTACAACTATTAGCGAACTGCTAATTATCCGTCGAAGATTTAGCTTTTGCCCAACAAAGTTTTCTGAGTATATTAAGATTGTAAGAATTTTAACGAATTGAATATGTTAGCGCAATTTGCGTGCAAACAAGCTAGCCAAAATACTGCCGACGATATGCTGACTCTTAATGTTTCTGTGTCTCAACTGTTAATTTGGCATAGCCGAATTAGTGAAATTATACAAATGTTTTTGTTATTGGAAGACTAGCTGACAGCTTATTAGGCGGTTGATTTTGGCGCTTAAAGACATCCTTACAGCAAATGGCGTTGCTTTACTTTATTAGATCTACACACTAATCTTTAGAGAAATAACAGTAAAGTCAATTGTATGATAAACGATGATTTTTATTCTAAAAAAACTCCGTACTCACTGCAAAAGTCAGAGCTTTTTAGTCTTTCGATGATTATTATAGAAACCCGTTCTGTATTGGTATTGGCCATGAATATACGCTACACCCCGTCTCCTTGTATCCCTTATGTCTATGTTTTGTGCACTATGCAAATGGCAAAACTAAACACACATAATCAAAATCGACAGCAGACAATCAATGTAGAATCGACCATCAAATTGACAGAGCATAGGTACCCTAAAAACTATAGAGTAAAACGACGGCCAGTGCCCGCCTTTAAATACATACAAGAACTCACAGGGTTAGCATGTTTTAAAAACCTTCTAAAGTCAATTTTATCAGATGCTATCTATAAGTTTAGTTACTATCACAAGCAAGTGCAATGATAATAATAAAGTAGCCGAAAATCACCCCTGGACACCGGCCCTCGCTTCACCCCGTAGTGTATACTGTACTTAAACTCTGTGAATTTGATGGTTGATTCTATATTCATAACCAACCAAAAGTGTTACTTGAGCTGTCCAAACGTGTCGAAAGACACTTTACACGTTTAAATTCTTCAGTTATGGATGAGAGGTTCAGAAATTATTACTACCTAATTGTTATATTACAGAGAAAGTTTTAACATCAATCATGTTTAATATATGTACTTAATTCAGTAGTCTTTTACAGAAATATACAAACACACCACAACATTTACTAGCCGATTTGTGATATCAAAGACATTCGCTTTATTTAAAACAGTATCTGAGTGATTGATCGCTATTCTGACATCTGATGAAAAATTATTGTTCACGAAGTAGATTTGGATGAAAGATTTAATGTAAATTATAGATGACAAAAGGTTTTAGTTGATATCGAAAAAGATTAATGTGCTCAATCATAAGCTCGTTACTTCTTGTAAACAACTAAATTGAAATTAGATTATTAGTACCGCACTCTACTTCACGTGTATGTCACTTTCTACTAAACGGCTGAAACGATTTGAATTAATAACTTTCACGCTTTTGGATGGTGCCCTGGATAGTTTATAACCTGTCCCTAGTGTGAGTTCGGCCAGTCGCCGGGGTGTCCTGTTGCTAATAGATCCGGGACACTCCAACATTTCGGCCGAAGCCTCTCGCAGAGGTTTTTAGTCGGTAAAGGTTTCACACTGAGTCCGACAACCCTCCCGGCTGACCCAGTAGCCGGTTGGACAGTGCATAAAGCATTTTCCCTGCGTTAAAAAAAAACAAAGCTAGTTCTACATAAAGATAAAAGTAACTTTTTGGTAAGAGGTAGTGCCACACTGCATGCTTGCATACAGTCGAATTGGGCCGGCAAGACTAGGGAGGTACCTCTCGCTTACACGAGACCGTCGTAAAGTGACAGCTGTGCTGTGGCGTTTCGTGCGGTGTGTAAGTAGCCGGTGTTCCATGGAGATGGGAGGAGAAAGGAGGGCAGCGCATCTGTATAACTTCTATGCACTTGTCTATGGGCGTCGGTAGTCATGAAAATGAGTCCGACTGCTCGTTTGCCCCCTATATCACAAAAAAAACTTGCTCAAAGCAAAAAAATATTCCTTTGAGAATTAATTAGCCACAACTGATTATGACATATTTTATTAATTAACTATGTCAAGTAGGTTAATATAATACTAAGTCCCAAGCCGGTTGATTCCACTTCATATTTACTAACACATCTCACGACACACATTTCACAAGTTCCATACTGAATTACATTGGTGGCGCTATTACAGCCTAATTGTGCAGTATACTGTCTTGTTTCCTGTGGTTTGTTAGCTGCCCTTGCCCTTTGGAGGGGAAGGATAGGAGAGTAACGCATCTGCGTACTGTCATGCGAATGTCTATAGGCGTCGGTAGTCTACAAAAGACTCCAATTTTTTTGACTCAGTTTTCCCTCATCATACTATAAAAATGGTGAGTGAAATGTCGAGACTGAAAAAATAAACCTTGTTAATTAAATTATGATATAAATAGCTAAACTAATTTTATACTTAATCTTGCCGCGGCATTAAAAAAATTATAAAGGTGCGAAGTTTATTTTTTGTAGGTCCGCACCTAATTAATTTTGTTACAGCAACCAAATTAGAGTCGCACTTACCCAGCGAAAATTAAAATTACATATTTAAAAGTGTACCCCGGAGTCTGGTAAGTTCAGCGCCAGCTCATCTAAGGTCAAATGAAAAACTAATTTGTAAAACACAACAGACAAGAGGGAGTCGAAGGTGTTTTTTTATAGTATTGAGTTAAATACAGGCAAAACTAGCCTTTAAGATCATCTGGCGAGAACTACAGTGATGCCTTTTACTATCCCTACATTTACTTGTTGTACTTTTACAAGAACTTGTAATTTCCTTGAAATGTACATGACACATTAACAAAATTATCTGATTAATGGTCGCCGCACACTTATCAACAAGGAAAGGGATCGTAAACGCCTCGCCTAGAAAAGTGAAGACGATACGATTACGTTACATTTCCCATTAGTGTGCGTTGCAGTATGAAGTTTCTTCTTTAACACGTCATAAAAACTATAATTTAAAAATCATCAGTATTATACATATCATCATCATCAGTTTAAAGCAACACGGATCAAAGGCACATGAGATGTTTTCGGTGCCACGCGAAGTTTCTTCTCGACTTGCCTTTGAATTTCGTGTGTGCTCCCACTGTATTGACAATTTCAGCCCAGCCATTTTATAAAACGTCAACTACTTAGTAAAGGTTGTAAATAGATCGCAGCATATTATTTAGTAAGAGATAAATCATTCTGCTTTGCATCCGAATTGGGCTGGAAAGTCCGAAAAGAAATTCTCTCTTCCTTCATATTTTCACTAACTCAGTATGTAGGTATGGACTTCAGTACTCATCCACTACCAGGTGGTGCGGCTCTTTTATCTCCTATACCGTGTAAGGTACCGTAAAAGTGTTCAGTAAATAGTGGCTAACCTCAATCATAACACTCGACCACAGTGTTGTGTTTTGTTTTCATAGTGTTTTGTAATTATATTAAAAGTGCAGTTTGGATTGTAATAAAAAAGAAAATGTTAAGTGAAAAAATGTTAGTTTAAAAGTTGAAGCTAATTCTTCGAGGTAATATAAGTTAAGTTTGAATGGACGGCGCACGTCAGATGAGCATCTACCGTGTTCTTAGCGGTTCACGGTCGTTATGTGTGTTAATTAGCAAAATAAACGTTTATTTATTTCTTTATATTTATTTATTTATGAGGCTAAGGATCTTTTAAGCGTTTTGACCATTGTTAAAGTAGCAGTATATTATATTCCATTTTAAAATTAATATACATGAGGTATTTTTTTGTAATATAGTGTAATAGGTAAGGTTAGAGCGCTCGACTTCCCGAGCGTCGCGTCAGTCGTTAATAAACTGTCAAACACTAAACACGCGTCTCATTTAAAGACATTACACTGGCGAACGAGGAATTACGATGTCGATTGGTAGGCTATCAGAATTCAACGTCACATCAGGGAATTGGGCAATGTACATAGAACGAGCCGAAATGTATTTTAAAGTTAACGCGGTTAAAGAGGAACTATGGCTACCTACATTAATCGCGGCGATCGGGGACGAAGCCTACGAATTGCTAAGCAATTTAAGTAGCCCCGCAAAACCGAGCTCATTAACATACGTAGCGGTGGTGATGCTGATGGGAGGCCACCTACAACCAGTACCGTCTTTTATGGCGGAACGGTACCGTTTCCGCCAAAGAAGGCAAAATGGCGGCGAGTCGGATTTACAGTATATCTCCGAATTAAAAAAGAGGTAGAAATTTTGCGAGTTCGGCTCGGTATTAGAAGAAAATTTGCGGGATCAACTGGTGTGCGGGTTGCGCAGTGAAGCGGTCCGGCAACGCCTATTCGCGGAAGAAAATCTAAAATATACAACGGCCGTTAAATTATCCTGTGCCATGGAAGCGGCGGAACGGGATGCGGCTGCGGTGGAGCAGATAGGCGGTGCGGACAGTGATGGCGCGGCGGAAATCGTACATGCGGTGCACGTGGCGGGGCCCGTGCATGCGGCGCACGTGGCGGCGCATGAAGTGGCGCGGAGCAACCGGGCCCAACGCAGCCGGGGCGGCGTGCGTGGCGGGTCGGCGGTGCGCGGACGTGGCAGTAACGTGAAGAGTGATTGTCTGTCATGTGGATCTTCGGAGCATGATAGTAATGTGTGTCGTTACAATAGATTCGTGTGTGGTAGGTGTGGACGGCGAGGACATTTACATCGTGTGTGCCCTAGGCGGGCAGGAGGTGTCGAGCGGAGATACGAGTTTCCAACCAACAACGTGGTGGCTCAAGTACACAGGCGAGCTGAGTCACCGCGCCGGCCAGAGGACGTACCTCCATCGTCTGGTGAGAAGGACGAGCTGGTGGTACGCGAACTACATCAGCTCAGTTTGAAAATATGTATAGACGGAATCTTGTTACCAATGGAAATAGATACTGGTTCATTAGTGTCTTGTATCAGTAAAACCACGTACAATAAATTGTTTAAACAGAGACCGTTACAAAAATCTAATATAGTTTTTAAATTTTATGACGGTACTACAATAAAACCGTTGGGGTTGATACAGCCACTCGTGAAATATAATAGAAGTGCTGGCAAAATACTGGAACTGTTTGTGATCGAGGGTGGTACTACTTCGTTATTAGGCAGACAATGGCTGGCGGAATTAATGATAAAAATACCTTTGTATCAGAACGTTACAGAAATGAACGCATTTAATGTAAATAATTGTAATCACGATCTAATTGTGTTACTCGACAGATTTAAGGAGTTGTTCTCGGAGGGACTGGGCCGGTTCACGAGAGGCAAGGCTCGGCTGCGGGTGCGCGCGGACGCCACGCCCGTGTTCTGCCGCGCGCGCCCCGTGCCGTATGCACTGCGCGAGAGCGTGGACGTGGAGCTGGCGGACACGTTGCGCGCGGGCGTCATCGAGCCCGTCGACAGCGCCGACTGGGTCACCCCGCTGGTACCGGTACGTAAGGCTGATGGTGGACTCCGTATCTGTGCTGATTATAAAATTACTTTAAACCCGTGTCTGTTGGTCGATAAATATCCGTTGCCGCGAATTAATGACTTGCTAGTTAAATTAAATGGTGCTAAAATATTCACTAAAATTGACCTATCACAAGCCTACAATCAAATTGAACTAGACGACCCCGATAATTTGACAGTTATTAATACTCACAAAGGACTTTTTAAATATAAACGATTGGTATATGGTTTATCGTCGAGTCCGGGAATTTTTCAGCGAATTATGGCCACTCTTTTAAACGATATACAAGGCGTAGAAGTATTCTTAGATGATATTATAATTGGTTCTCCTACTGTTAATGAACATTTAATAACTTTAAAACGAGTTTTAGAAAGGTTACTTATGAACGGGATGAAATTAAAAAAAAAATGCATGTTTATGACAAATGAGGTTAAATATTTAGGATTCATTATTTCTGCCGACGGCGTGAAAGTGGACCCAGAGAGGGTCGAAGGGATTGTAAGTGTACCTCGTCCGGATAATCTAACCGACTTAAGGGCTTTTCTCGGAACTATTATTTTTTATGCGAAGTTTGTCAGAAATTTAAGCAATATATTGGCTCCACTGTACAACTTATTAAGGAAAGTAGTAAGTTGGTGGTGGAGTGACGAGTGTGAGGAAGCGTTTAAAACAGTTAAGTCCACTTTAATAGGTGCGGAGGTTCTTGCACATTACAATTATATTACAACAATAAACCTTTGTTCTTAACATGCGACGCGCGACGCGAGCGCGCGCGGGATAGGTGGCGTGCTGACACAATCAGCTGAGCGGCACGGTGCGACGGCGCGCT
>LUGF01047559.1:142772-162629 GCA_001625245.1 Calycopis cecrops
TTATAATGAGATTTTACGATATCGATTTGGATATTATAACATCATGTCAAATTGCTTAAATTGAGTTTTTTATTGTCTAAGCTATAACAGTAGTTATTATAAGTCAAGTATTGGAAACATAAGTAGAATGTAACAACATTAGTGTAGATAAAATATAGTATATTTTTGAAATAGGGAGTGTAATGCTGCTTTACAGCTGAATTCTGCCGGTGCAATCCAAAGATACCTTTCACCCACATGATAGGGCTGTGAAGTTGGACTATGCTGCTTAGTATGATGCGACATTATTAGACGGCGATATTATAATATCTGTAATGATATAATTTTCATGCAAACTTTATTAAACTGTATCGATAATCCTCGGTAGAGTAGTACGTGATAAACAATTAATTCGCTTGAGATAGATTTACATAATTACTCTGGACATCAAATAATCAAACACTCAAAATTTCATCGCACATAATATAATATATCTACGTCAGTCACCTTCATTTATGTACACAATATTTGTTTGGATGAAAAAAATCAAATAAACGCATAGATAAAATTCTCACATCTCAGATTTCTTTGCCTTTATCTTTGTAAATTATGGAAATACCTCAAAAGTTTTGTTTGAAACTTTACCATGCTTTTACGCAACTTTGTGTGTTATAAAGTTTTGATGAAATGCCTTTTGGAGAATGTATCATACATTCTCCAAAAAGCGTATTGTACTAAATGAAATTATTGAAAAAATACGTAATTTGAAATTGGCTTATTGATCAAAACATTTCTTTGTATGTTGTGTTGTTCACAAAAGGAGACTGGCAGGTTACTTAGGGCAGTTTGGCCTGATCACCTACATGAATCATTATAAGGTTTTCAGCTCGTATTGTTAATCAGGTAACCTTATAGGACTCAATTTTTTTCCAATATCCTGTCTAAAATATTTAATAAAGTTATTTATGTAGATATTTTAGGTTATATACACAGATGTCAAAATGACAAACTTGTCAATTTTTTTGTAGTTGTGAAGACGTTTATTTTACTTTAAAGTGAAAGATGCAAAAGAGATGTAAGCGACGTACGCGCGGTAAGAGGTTACTTTGTGTTCCGCTGCGACCGGTTACTGTTTCACACGCTTTTATAGAATACCGCGCGTCTTAAACGTTATGACGTACAAAACTCTATAAATATGTAACTAATATTTCTTTTTGAATGTTTATAATGTAATATCTACATCAAATAAATATCGTTTGCTTTACATTTCAGTTTAAAAAAGCCAAGATTTTCTTGTTCGTCGATTCACCTCAAAAGATTTG
The DNA here is from genome assembly GCA_001625245.1 of Calycopis cecrops. NCBI lineage: Eukaryota > Metazoa > Arthropoda > Insecta > Lepidoptera > Lycaenidae > Calycopis > Calycopis cecrops. The sequence continues at coordinate 144,074 of LUGF01047559.1, forward strand.
CATTCCACTTGTGGCTTTGAATAAAAAATGTGAAGAAAATTATTTTACGTCAAAGCGTGACCATGAAGAACTTGAGATGAGCCGTATGCTCGGTGAAATATTTTTTCAGCCTAAGCTCTGCAAAATGTATGTGAATTTTTAATATTCTCTTGACGGAGTCAGATATGAAAACTTTTGCGTACGTTTTATACGGTTGCGCAGTTCGCTATCAGTTATTTGTTCCGATTATTTTTTCATCTGACTTATGGAATTTCACATCAACGGGAAGATACTTGTCAAGCGTATATTTGTGAATTAAGAATATCTTCTACAGCCTGAACGGTAGGACTGAGTTCAAAATATGAGGTGTCGTTACAATTATCTTGGTTTATAGTATAGTTTAAGGTATTCGATCACAAATTCTATGTATATTCCATCAGCAAAGCTAACAGATTATACTCTCTCTGTATGTTTAGTTCGTTATCACAAACAGGCATATTCAAACACAGATCTTCAAGTTATGGATTCACGTGCAGATCCAACTGTTGTGAAAATGTAAAAAAAGAATGTGTGTTAAAATTCCATCATGAATGGCGTATGGTATAATCGTATAATCCTTTATACGTACGTGGCAGATGGCAGAAAGTTTGCGTATCATAAGATTATATGGATGTTTATGGTCGTCAAAATTTGCCAACAAGGCTCCAGCTGCTCGTGTGCATGAAACAAAATTAAACATTAACATGAACATAGGTAGATATTTGTCCATGTCTTTGTAATTCGAGTTAACATTAGTAATAGAAAGGCCAAAACACATTTAACAGTAATCACAGTAATTGTGACTTACCAAAAGATATTCACGTATTTAGAAAACAGCAATTATGCCTTTAAACGTACACTTACAAACAATAAAGACATATTTCTTTATTATGATTGCATGAATTGTATTTAGTTTATTTTTGTACAAGGAATAGTTTATTTTTTTTAATGTTTTTACTAAGACGTAGTGCCACGCTGCATTGCATCCGAACTGGACCTGAGTGGTTTCTCTCGCTTACACGATACCGGCGTTAAGTGACACCTGAGCTGTCACGTTTCGTTGTGTAAGTAGCCCAGAGGAGTAAAAAGGAGAGCAATGCATCTGTTTAACCTTTATTCGGGTGTATATGGACGTCGGTATTCCAGAAAATGGTTTAAAAATAACAAAATAACTAGTAGTTATACTCACGCACGGTACAAAACACCGCAGGCCAAGTACATAAGATATCGATAGAAAAGTTTAACTCTAATCAAAACATACATCGTGCAAATATTATGTATGGAGTCTGCAATGTTTATGTTGAAGCAACTTATGCAAGAGGATGTTGAAGAGCTGGGAGAGAAAAAGATGAAGTGATGATACTTCCTTTCATCGAGTTGAGCCGGCACGACCTTTTACACGCCTTAGAGTGATAGTTGCTGCGCTAAGTGCAGTTTGTGAGTTTTCGGTGCAGCATTGTAGAGGAAGGGAAGTAGAGCAACATATTTTAGTCACCAAAAAGATTCGATTCCCATTAATGTATTTAATATTTATCCAGACGATAATTATATAATATGTCTCGACGTTTTAGTAGCAAGATATTAATGCTTATATAGTTTATATTTATATATATAAAGTATGTTTTCGATAGTTAGCATCGGGCAAATAAATGATTGTTATTAATTATAATGTTCTCATGTTCTTAAAACCATAACCGGGACTTTATTAGTCCACAAAACTGGGTCTTTAGACTAACTTTACTTTGCTGCATTTGGTTTAGTTTTGTTTGGTTTGATTTGGTTTGGTTTTTTTCGTTTTCGTTTCTTTGTACAATTTTTTAACGTTATAACAGTCAAGAATTCACAGCATCTCGGATTGAACTTTGGCAGTTTGCCAATGGATTTGAGTGGGCGAATGTTAAACCAGGAGCTGGAAATGGGAAAAAGTGCATCGAGAAAATTGAACCTTATATTGGCTATTGACTTCATCGTATGGAACGATAAGAAAATATGGAGCTCAAAGATTTGTGCAATAATTTATATTGAATCCGCGTAAATTTATTTTAGATAAAACGGCGCTTATCTTAAAATGTTTAATATAAAATAAAGTTGTATCGAAGGTTGTATATTTTATAATTACATAAATAAAATAATATTAAGTATTCTCTTTTTCTATTTTATTGACATTAGTTTATCTCTAACAAAGTAACTTTTTATAAACATTTACATCATAAGCATCTTAAATAAATAAGCCTACTTAGAAAATACATAATACGGCTCCAACTTTTCCAATTCATAAAACTGTATTATAAGTAGAGCGGCCAATAATTATGTATGCATGGCTCGCCCCGCTTTGTTTCTAAACAAACCCTCAGACATAAGGGACTGAGTGTTTGTTTATAAACTAGATCTGAGATTTTTGTAATATCTAATGTTTGTTGCCCGTTGTATAGCATTATCATAAAGTGTTTTACAATTTTAATAAATGGGATAATCGTATTGCAATATTCATACTCTCATAATTACATATTGTTATAATAGACGGATAGATAATGTACGTACGCAGATAAATGTACATAATATTAGTAGGTTTGTTAAACGAAAATATGGTTGGTCATCAGAATTAGGTGTCATTGTTAATGGAATAGATAGTTTTTTATCTTGAAAATGGGGGTAAAGATGAGACATTTTATGAATATCAAATAAAATTCTTGGCTAGCTGTTTTGGTGAAGTATGAAAACAAATACAAAATTAATAAATTTTTGGCAAAATAATTAACTGCAAACTTTAAACATAATATTTTATGTAGGCATCATTTCAATCAAAGCAAGATGAAGATTTTCATTTAAATGCAAAACTTCAGTGAACGGCAGCGGTTAAAATAAAACACAATGGGGGCACACACAATTTAAAACGACCCTTACATGTTTTATGGAACAATTCGAGAGCGGCGAACATGCATATTTTTAAGAATGCTTTGATCATTTTAAGCAGGTATCATCATATTAAATGTTTTTCTTCTAAGTCGTTATCTTCATTGCTGAAGGTCCTGTCTAGCGGAAAGAATGTGACTTGATCATCTGCAGCACCATATTTCTGCTGGTCAGTGTCTCCACCAAACCTGTCCAGCGAGTAGGTGATCTACCTCGGGGTCTTTTCCCTTCAACTAGCCCCAGTAGCAAAAGATTCTCTAGTCAGGATCTCGACGAGCAACATGGCCGAAGTAGTTTCACGATTAAATGGTAATAGTTGGCATAGTATAGTAGTTTTAGTATTAATGATAATAGTGGGTATAGTATAGGCAATAGACATATTATAATATATAGGCATGTAATTATATGTGCTGAATAATAAGTGTAATAAATATAACATAAGGCATATTATAGCGCAAATATCTGTCACAAAATTATGTAGGTAATCTCTATTCCGTCATTATTTTTTTTCATTTTGTGTTAGTTATGTTCATTTTATATAAAGGCTCTTTTAATTACAAAGCAATCTGAAATCTGATAAAACTGTGCTTTTCCAGATATCATTGAATATTACCTATAATTAAATAAAAATATGACGTTTTATTATTTATATTACTGTTTTATTATATGTATATATTTTTGATAGCGAAATCTCATAACACAAACAGTGAAAGTCCTAATACTGAAAAACTTAGGCTAACACATGTTCCCAAACTTTAGATTATCTGTAAGAAAACTTATTGATCAGAATTACATTACTGATTTCGTTTAAATATTCTAACTTTGAAATCTAAGTTCTCTCTAGTTGATAACGGAGTTGAAGCTATTAAACTTTGATTATAAAGTTTGAGCAATTTTATCCCCGTCACGTGCGAGAATCCACCCGTCCATGTAAAGGTGAAAAACTTCACAATCAAATACTGTAATATTGTCATGGAACATTTACATCACGTACCGTAGCGGGAACGCCGTAGGTAAGACTTTTTACTAAAATTAAACTTTAGTGTTATTTATCATCAGCATTTATTTTAATTATCTAATAAATATCTATAAAGCCTTTTTATAAAACAGTAAAGATTTACAATATTGTTACATGAATTGCTTGAATTACGCATAAATCTTTAAAGAGTAACTCATGCCTACTGTACCCGTACTGGTTGTAATGTCGGGTTTCGTGCACTTGAAAAGCTCATGAGAGATTATGTAAGTGAGAAATAATAACAACGTTTTAACTTATTACTAGTTAACTTTGTAGTTAATACCTATTTACTTTAGTTATGCACATAAACGCATTGGATATTCATTTGTTTTGTTAAAGAACTTAATCAAAGCAAACATCGTTTCTAAATAGGTACTTAAGTTGAACTTATTTAGAGTCATAACTTCCAGAAATTAAAAAAATTACGCTATATTTTTGTAAAAATATATATTCAACAAAATAAGGTTCCCAAATAATTTGTTCGTCAATAAATATCAACTATTCCACCTATAACTCTTATTAATATTAATATTAATTAAAATGTTATACTTGCGAATAGACATTCGCAAGTATAACATTACTATCTTATACTTATATTATTATCCACACCATTTTCAGCACCACTAGGTATGTATATTTAACGTATACTCATATTTAACGGGTAAACAACCACTTAGTCGCTGATCTCCAATTTGCATGAACAGCACGACGCTACCATTAGTTTCCTAGATTTTACTTTGTTTAATCTGCCTAATTTAGTGCGGTTAGACAGTGTGTAAAAATATTGAGTTTGTTTCGCCGGTTCTTCTCAGGACAGGGCTAGGGTTGAACCGGTAGTAGTTTTAATTGTTGACGTTCAAAAAGTAATTCCTGTAATTATATTTTGAATAAAAACTTTTTCATTTTTATTTTCATATTTTTTTTAATAATTTTTTTTCAAATTTCAAATTTTTTAAGCAAACCAGTAGTTGAATCATTAACATAACTGTCGACGACCAAAAAAAACCGCATAGAGACTATACAGATGAGCTGCCCTGTTTTCTCCTCCCACCTCCATGGGCCACTGGCTTCGTACACACTGCACGAAACACGACAGTACATTTACTTTACTTATTTTACGTCGGTCTCGTGTAAGCGAGAGGTGCCTCCCCAGTCGTGCCGGTCCAATTTGGACTACACCTACGTCATGCTTCATTTTATTTCTTGTTGTATATTCATGTCTAATAGTGGAAGTAGAACACTGGTGACACACCTGAGCGAGTGAAGTCAGTCGCTCGTATTCAATAAATATTAACCTGTAGTACCATGTTGGAAATTTGATCTCAATTGCTCATTCTAATTCCTAATGCCACATTGAAGTTGATCTCAGACAAACACATCGTTGATTCGGCCAAATTTAGTCAAAATATAACGTGGCGGTTTACATAATATGCAAATTTGAATATGCCTACCAATATATCTTATTTCGCGGTAACTGTTTATACTGTTTAAATTATAACTATAAATAACTATTAACCCTATATAGGTGCTAATCTCTGCCGTCCAATGATGTAATATAATGTTAATAATTATTAAGTTCTACCTATGAATGTTATGTTCTTCCAGTATTTTGATCCTAGGGGGTTCTTCAGTTTGGGGCCATTGCAACTTTACACTCCTTATTGTTACCCTGGTATAAGAGTAGCTACAGCTCACTCTGTAAGAATTGTGGTCCAAGTGGTCAAGTTTTGACCGCACTCGTTTTCTCTGAATTTTTTTTGTGGATTGTAGTGTGAACTACATATTTTATTGACATAGCACTTAGCAACTTGGTTATTCTCAGTCAAAAGATATTCTTTACTTTTTACCCATTTAATGTCTAAATTTAACACTAGGGCGCGCGATATGATAGTGCGATTGCTGTCTATGTATCGAGTACAGTATCTAATACTTGAGCGATCTGCACTGGTATTGCTAGCTCAATTCTATGCAATATAGCGATGGCATTAGCTCTTTATAAAAAACTAAAAATGAAGCGGACTAATAAAAAAAGGGAAAAGGATGGCCAAAATAGGTCACATATAGTTGAAATGTAGCAACGAAAAATTCAAAGTCACAAAGTAATTTCTAAATTAACTTTTAAATGTGAAAAGTTTGAACAAAACGATTTGGAAACAATAGAGGGTTTAAAAATAGAACCGATAGCTAGGAGCCGCCCAAACTTATCGGAAAAGTCTTGCAACATCTGAAAATACTCTTTACCTCACTACAAATTAAGCGCTTAAGGCGCTGTGAATAGACGATAATTATAAATATGAGGGGGTGAGGCGGAGGAAGTGGGAAGCGAGAAGTTTCGTATACTGCGGAATGCGGGGTGCACCGCACGAATGTCATCTATGCCATTTTACATGTTGACATCGATTAATTTAAAAAAACGTACTTTTACATTTCGGCATAGGTACGAACCTCACTAAAGATGTGTTTTGGATTTCCTTTTTTTATATTATATATTACATATAAATATTAACATATTTATAATACATATTTTCGTGTTGTTATTTTTGAAATGTATGCTCAGCTTACTGGGCATATATTTAATAAAGAAGTAGTGTCATTTTCTATCGCAGCCCAATTGAGACGGCACGACCATGGAGTTACCACTTACTAACACGACACTGCCGTGAAATTACAGCTACAACGGTTTCGTACAGTTTGTGAGTTTCCGTTGGCTCATATAAAAGAAGGGCAAAGCATCTGTATAACGAGTATACATAATGTGTCTATGAGTACATGATGTCCAAAGGCCGATCTCTCGTTTCTCCCCTTAAACTATTTAAAAAAAATGCATCTTTTTGTTCTTATTCTTTCTAATTTTTAAAATATTGTAATTGTTGGCATCTGTATATTATTATTTTTTTAGAATCAAGAGCAATTTTATGATAAAAATAAAAAAAATTGTTCACTAAGCTTGATGGTTTATATATTGCGGAACAATAATATACAATTCGTCATAAAAGAGGTCTATGAAAATTTTTATTAGGACGCGAACTAATCGCAAAACAACAACCATCATAAACCATCGTAAATATTATTTCCTAATAAATATTAATTTCGTTGCCTGTATAAGAATAATAGTTGTGGCCGGACGACCGGTGCGACCCGCACACCCGACGCAACGGTTGAATCACAGAAAGTGTGGACATACGGACTGGTGACGGACAGATAGGACACAGAAAATATAAACAAGCAAATAATCTTTATTTATTTTTACCCAAAAGGTAAAAACGGGACCCTATTACTAAGGCTCCGATGTCCGTCCGTCCGTCCGTCTGTCGCCAGGCTGTATCTCATGAACTATGATAGTTAGACAGTTGAAATTTTCATAGATGGTGTATTTCTGTTGCCGCTATAACAACAAATACTAAAAAATTAAATAATATGAATATTTAAGGGGGCCCCCATACAATAAACGTGATTTTTTTGCTCCCATACAAAAGATAAGCGCCCGTTTTCGTAGATAATGGTACGGAACCCTTCGTGCGCGAGTCCGACTCGCACTTGGCCGGTTTTACGTATTTACGCTTACGTGAGAAATGCGAAGATGGTCGGAGATTCGTCGACATAATGCATTTTATCCAATTGTAAAATATATCCGGTCATAGTTTTTTATATAATTGCAATTTCTCACAATTGTCACTCTTAGGAGAAAAAGGGACTGGCTTGATATCCAGGTTCAAATTTTGATGCAATATGTGTAAAGACGACTTTATTTTCACAAGTACATGTAATGTCAACGCTAACATGGGTCTTTTCTTCTATAGCCCACATACGTATTAAATAGCCAATTTGTTCCTCGCTGTCCAAATCGATATGTGGCTTTAAATTTTCGTAAAATCTTAATTGGAACACAAACTCATTGTTTTTGTAAGCTCACTCGATACCTTTTATTTCAGTTTTCCTAACGAATGAATACTCTCGAGCATCAAAATAGACGAAGTCGTTTAGGTTTTTTTTTTCATACGATAATCATACATGGGGTAAACAACATAGCTGAAACTTTACGATCATGTTAGAACGTAACAAAGCAAAGAATAGATCGAACTCAATAGGTACATCAAATTAATCACAGCAAATAAAAAAAAATCTAGGGTAGGGTGGGGCAAAGATCCGCAATTTTAGGTTTCAACCTTTTTTCTCATCTAATAAGTAAAAGGTCCTGCAGGTTTTGGCTTCACTGGAAATCTTAATTGATGTGCTACAATATACCATTTTATTACTAGCGAAATAAGCACCATATAGGAAAAAAAAGGAAAGGTAGACAACCTTGCCTTTGCGGACCTTTGCCCCACTGTTTGGGGTAAACGTCCGCAGATGCGGGGCAATTGTCCGCAGCTGCGGATCTTTGCCCCATTGAAATGAAATACACGGAAAAATTAACTTTAATCAGTTTATTTATTCACAGTTATGTTTAAAACCATTCCAGTTCACTGACTGAATAAACATTTCGGGTTGTGCTGGTTTTTTTGGCTCCTTTATACTCGAAACGACTGATCCCCATTCATAATCGAGAATGTCAGGCCGGTCGGACCATTTCCATAATTTTCCAGCTTTCACCATTGATGATACAGTGGCATGGGTTTCTGAAACGCCAGTAATAACTCCTGGAAACAGTTTTTCTTCATATCGAACGGTACAAAATTCGCCTATGCACCTCTTTGGAGGCACCATCCGCTCAGACGATTCTTCTATCTTCTGATCACTGTCAGATTCTGACTCGTTGTAGACCGAAGTTCCAGATGAAATAGACTGATATGAGTCATCTGAATCAAACTGAAGTATACGTGGTGGCTTCTTCTTCTGCTTTGCTGCCATCTTGAGCTTCTCTTTCTGTTTCATTGCATTTTTAATTTTACGATCTTCTCTTTCTTTGACCAACCTTTCAGCTTGTAATTTTTTGTCCCGAAGGGCTTTCTTGTGCGGAGAAGATGTTAGAAGCGTCGACTTCAAACTTCTTCCGCTCCGTCCTCCTCCTCCGGGGCAAACGTCCGCGCGCGGACCATTGCCCCATGCAAAATGCGGACCTCTGCCCCATTTTGTCATTTTGTAAACAGAAACTAACCTAAAACAAGAAATGCGCATTTGGCCAAATTATTGTCCATAGATCGCCTTTCAAAACCTGAATTATGGAATTGAACAAGTAAAAAAGTAAGCAAAGCGTATAGTAAATTACATTTTCAACTGAAGATGACCTACGGATTATTACATCAATACAAGTAAAAAGAATTCTAACCTCATTGTTTTTGTTGTGCCGGTTGGACGCCATGTAACTTTTGCGAGTCGTCTTCTATCAATGTTGCCAGCATAAAAATGTGTCTAAAACCACGACAATATTAAGCGATCATTTTAAATTGACGGTGCGGATCATTTCCCACTGCGGATTTTTGCCCCACCCCACCATATGTAATATGTTAATCCACTATACAGGTTGTATCATTCAAATGGGTCAGTATGGGGAAGTCTGAAACTATAAGACATACAAAGATCTGCTCCTAGGAACCATGTCATCGATTTTAATAACAAGAAAAACTGCATTCATGTATTTAAAAAAAAACTGTTCTCAGCTCAGGAATCGATCCCGGATGTTTTGAAACAATAAATGTACATTATTTTTATTTAGATATCGATTGTGTAGGTCCTAAGCAGTAAATGGCTCTATGAAACATAATATCTAAAATGAATAAAATGATTTTTTTTCACATACTTTAAATTATTTTAGCAAATGTTCGAAGTGACCACCACGTTTTTCTATACAATATTTCAAGAAGAATTCAAGAAAAATTTCAAGTTCCTGCTTAAACATGAAAATAATAATAATTATAAAATAAAATAACACACTACAATGTTTTTTTTATTTTTTATTGCTATTCAACCAGTCACACCAATACATTCCATTTCCAAAGAAGGCTTATCACATCTCTGTATCTACATACTTAGTGGGCTTTTCAGTTAATTGTTAGTGTTTGATTATAAGAAGTAAGCAGTTGCAGTCATGAATAGATAATATTATCGCAAATAACAAAACTTTCCTGAATAGTTTAATGCAATGCCAATACCATATCGATATCGTAATTCAAATAGTGTACATTAATTATTGTTTCAAAACATCCGGGTTCGATTCCCGAGCTGAGTACAGGTTTTTTTTAAATGCATGAATGCAGTTATTCTTGTTATTAAAATCGATGACATGGTTCCTAAGAGCAGATCTTTGTATGTCTTATAGTTTAAGACTTCCCCATACTGACTCATTTGAATGATACACCCTGTATATCTGTGCCAAATATCCAAATACTTTCAGTAGTTTTTGCGCGAAACGATAACAAACATACATACAAACTTTTTATGTAAAAAGTAGGATTTATACAGGAAATAATATATACCTACAAGAAAAAAAAGTAATATTTATATTATCTGCTACTTGAGATTGTATGCCTTTACTCTTAAAGTATTAATTTTATAACATAGGGGGCAAAAGAGCGTTCACATCCATTTGGTGACCACCGAGGTCCATTAACATCCACATATTCATATGTTTGCCCTCCTCTACCCCATCCTCCCAATCGGCCATCGGCTATTCACAAGTCTGTCTACCAGTTTTAACCACATGTCAAGATGAGAGGTACCTCGCTAGCGCCTCAACCAATTCGGATACCATGCGGCAACAGCACCACAAATAACTAGGTAGTATGTATTTGCATTTATTTATCACTGGAACTCGAAAACCTTCATTGTGAAAGGTTTACCGTCATATCTGACACAGTAAGCAAAGTTACTATAAGTAAAGCGTTTAGCATTTAATCTTTTGCGATGACCTGAATTTTATGTTCTTTGTGAAAATTACTAGGTAGTATAGATTTGTACGTGTGAGATATTATACTAATTAATAGAGCACGCACCGCTTTGGTCCAACGTCACCTATCTCTTAGATCAGCGGTCGGCAACCTTTTGGCAGGCAGGCAAAATAAACTAAACGTGAGCCGCACTTGAGATATTCACCCTAGAAGCCTTTTTTACCTATTTACCTTGTTTAGTTTGGCCTCTCCTTACCAATAACTTATTTATAAGTCCTGCGCGGGCCGCACGTAGGACACTGGGCCGCGGGTTGGCGACCGCTGTCTTAGAAACTAACCAAATCAGCCTGCACGAACGGGGTACCTCCCCGTTGACATGATGCCGCTAGTAATTCGAATCTGTGTTGTAAATTATGCGGTTTGCGAGTTTTTTGCCAATATAGATAGAGAAAGGGAAGGCAACATATTATGTGTAATACACATATATTGTAAATGGTTGTCGGTGGTCGCCAACAGACACCGATTGCTCGTTTGCTCCATTATACAAATAAAAAACCACAGCTTGTGTCAGTTACATAATACATTGCACATTTTTCTGACCTGAACTTAACGCGGAAGCACATCTGCGAGAAAGATGGCACCGAGCCTACAGCAGATGGGATATATGCTTGAATTTGATATGAGAGAGTAATATCCAATTTAACTATTATCATGGCCAGAACAACGCTAAAACGTTTATCTATTCAAGTGCTCAGACCAGTCTTGTTCGTCACCATGACTTGCTAAAACAACAACTGATTTTGGGTACAAAGTACGTGATACGTGTATTATTGTTGTAATCCTTTCGAACAAAGTCCAAAGGACGCAATTATGATAACATGTAATAATTGGTTTACAATTGAGACATACTAGCTACGCACCACGGTTTCACCTAGGTACGTAGCTATGGTAGGAATGACTACATTAGAAGACGAATTTGGTTTTCGTATATTTACGCGGATGTTGCTCATGATTAAGATTCTTTAAACGGATTCTATCGCGTTCGATGCAAAATATCCTCTTGCAGATTATGACAAAACCTCCGCAATGTACGAGTCTATCAATTGGTTAGTCCCCCATTCCCCGCTCTCTGCCCCCGCACCACCCCCGATGTTTGCTCCCTACGAGTAAAAAACCGCAGCTTGTGTCAGTTACATTACACATTCGGACCTGAACTTATACTGTGGAAGTACACGTAATTTTTCCTGTACGGTTACATGGTACCACTTAATATCAGGGTTGTGGTATTCCCAAATGAATTTCACAAACATTAGCTGAGTGGTAACCGTTTTAGGGATTAGTTACACTGCTCGTCTTTTATGCTCGTCTTTCTTTTTTGCTTTCAGTTTATATCTGTTTAAATAATTTACTTATATAAAGCTTTACTAAAAATATAAAGCTGAAGAGTTTGTTTTGTTGTTGAAACTATCGGTTCCATTTGAATAATTCTTTCAGTTTTAGTCCATTTAGCGAGGAAGGCTGTAGACTACTTTTTAACCGACTGCAATACGAACGAATTCACGTAAACGAAGTTGTGCTAGTTATATTATATTCTCTTCTAAATTAATTGTAAATTGTAATTATTACCAAACATCAATTGTGTTTCCGTCCACAGCTTAAGGCTGCCGTCATCATGACTTGCTAAAAACGAACGACACACCTTTCCCAGAACATCAGAAGATTAACACCGTTTCGTGATGTTAACTGATATCTCAAACTTGCCTGATGCAATATGTAGGAAAGTAAAATAAGAATTTTAGTGACAACAAATTTCGTCATCACAATTATTTGACTGCATTTGAACGTTTTCGAAACGCATTTGTATAAGCTCTATGCAGTTGTCTATGGGCGTCTATAGAATGTCGCCTTAGCCGAAATTTGGCTAAAACGACATCATTATTCTATACTAGTTTCCGCCTGCAGTTTCGCTTTAAAATCATCATACTTACTAAATCATGAGGTCCGTTGAGTTTGTTTCGCCGCTTTTTCTCAGGGCAGAGCTAGCGTAGACCCGGGCGCAGCGGAAAACGTAATTTATAATTCTATTTCAAATGTAATACAGTCCTGCTAATTTACGTATGCAACATCATAATTTTGTCATCAAAAAAATATTTTCTTTCTTTCTTCAAATAGATCATTTCAATTTCATTTTATTTTTCTCTCTAGTGGAATGACCTCAACGACGCCCTTTTCATGTTTTATAATTTGTAGGTATTACCATAGCATTGTCTATTGATATAATATGTGTTTATTTTACATCGTTTAACGATTCTAATTTATTATCTGCATAATTTATCTCTGTGTGTAATGATGGCGTAGGTATTTTTAATATGTAATTGTTATTACTTCGTAGTCTCTTGTTATAACTAAGTTAATAAAAAAATGTAGGTACGCAAAAACATTTAGGGAAGAAGTATGAATATTTTTATTACAAACTCTTTGGCGTAAGCCATTATAAGTTAATAAATGATGTTAAAAAATTTTTGTAAGTAGGTAATGCCACACTGCGTGCATGCATGCAGCCGAATTGTGCTGGTACGACCGAGGAGATACCTCTCGCTTACACGAGACCGGCGTAAAGTGACAGTTGTGCGGTGTGTTAGTAGCCAGTGGCCCATGGAGGTGGGAGGCGAAAAGAGGGCAGCGTATCTGTATAACCTCTATGCGGATGTCTATGGGCGTCGTTAGTCATGAAAATGGCTCCGACCGCTTGTTTGTCTCTCCTATACTATAATAAGTGAATTATACTTTATATTCATATTTGTTTGTAATATGGTTTAGTTCACGCAACATTAATCTAAGTTGATGAAAATTAAGTTTATTTAAGTGGAAATGTTTAATATATATTTTTTTTCTCTCTGGGGAATGCACTTACGCATTTCCCCAGGAAGGGGATTTCCTGGGGGGTACGTGAGGCTCGAGAGCGGGCGGCTCCCTCTACCCACTAAACCCCAGCGGTGTTCCTGACCGTCGTTGGAGGAGCCACGGGAAAGCGATGGCATACATCAGCGACTCTTCCAGCGGCCTTCATGGCTCATCTCGGGAGGATTGCTCCCAAAACAACGTTGAGGTGTGCTGGAACACACAGCATACCGACAACTCGGGTCGTCTAGAAGAGGCGACCTCTTCCCCAAGTCATCGACCTCTGACCATTTCTAAGGAGGCAGGTTGTGTCGCCTGCGCCTTAAACCTCTTGTTTGGGGCTGATTGGCCGCCTCTCTTGCGCTATCTGACTCTTTCTTTTGCTTCATTACGCTTTTTGCAAAAGAGTCTGCTGCATTCCACCCTTCTTCACTTGCCAGCATTGCACGAATAAATGCTGGGAGTGAGAGGTCTGCACCGGCTACCGCAACGAGTGCCGCTCTTTCATCTGTCCAAGCAGGACATTCAGCCAGAGTATGGCTCGCCGTATCTCGAAATGCTCCACAATGGAGACAAATGTTTAATATATTTCCGTTGTCTAGTACCCGTAACACAAGTCCTTACGGAACTTAGCACGGGGCTAGGCTAACGTTGTGAGTCCACAGATATTTATTTATATTTATTTATTGGCTTGTAAGATTGTATTTCCCTGGAACTCCTTCAAATATATGTAAATTACTGTCGAACAGTAGATACTCTAGCTGTTCCTCCATATATTTAAATAGTGAGATACAGTTTGTCTGTTTACATAATTAAACTGCTACATGCTACCCATTAAGAGCAGGCGGCATGTATCATTAAGAACTGATTTGCTTCGCTGGCGTCCCGCTTTATGCAAAGTTTTGGGTTTTAATTATGTACTTACTTGATTTAAGCCATTTAACATATAAACATAAAAACAAAATGTTTATGTTCGTAAATCTTTTGTAAAATAATAATGTCGTGTAAAATAGTATAATGTATTTTTTATGGTATAGGGAAGCAAACGAACAGTCGGAGCCATTTTCATGACTATCGACGCCCATAGACATTCGCATAGAGGCTACACAAATGCGCTGCCCTCCTTTCTCCTCCCACCTCCCCGGGCCACCGGCTACTTAAATTAGTAATATTGTAGTATAGAGGAAACTCTATACTCATATCAAATGAAACCTCTGCGTTTGATATATTTTTATTAGAAAAATATAAGTTCGAATTTCAATCATGGAACTAATATTTTTCTTCTTGTCAGAAAAAAGATTATTCTACAAGATTCTATATAGACGGAGACAGGGTGAAAGGATGTCGTACTCTTAGCTATAACTTAGATTCATAATAAAAATACATGCATTTAATGCTTTAATGTGATGATTCTGAATAAATACTTCAATAATACCTCCAAGTGTTTTTATGTTTAATCTTATTGGTTAGGATTAACCCAGATGGGATAGAAAGATTAGGCAAGTTTATTAGTCTAGGGCTTTATAGTGTTTTACAGATTTTTAGGTAATGCTGCAAGAGCAGGCTACGTCCCCGAAGTAGCTTGCAAGGCGTTACAATATCTAATTTAACTATTATCATGGCCAGAACAACGCTAAAACGTTTATCTATTCAAGTGCTCAGATCACTCTTGTTCGTCACCATGACTTGCTAAAACAACAACCGATTTTGGGTACAAAGTACGTGATACATGTATTATTGTTGTAATCCTTTCGAACAAAGTCCAAAGGACGCAATTATGATAACATGTAATAATTGGTTTGCAATTGAGACATACTAGCTGCGCACCACGGTTTCACCTAGGTACGTAGCTATGTTCGGAAGGACTATATTAGAAGACGAATTTGGGATAAAAAATGTATGTACAACTTGGACGTGGTTAGTTGGAACCTGGCAAAAATTCCATTCCCCGCTCTCTACCCCCGCACCACCGCATGCTTGCTCCCTAGGTAATACGAATAAAAAACTGGAATAAAAATATGGAAGTACACGTAGTATTTTCTGTACGGTCACCTCACATGGTGCCACTTAATATCAGGTTGTGGTATTCCCAAATGAGTTTCACAACCATTAACTGAGTGGTAACCATTTTAGGGATCAACTATTACACTGTTGTGCATTTATCCCGTATTATTCTTTTTTATGTTTTATGTTTTGGTTTTGTTTTTTTTTATATATAATATTGTTAAAAAATTCTTGTTTTTCAGTTTTATATCTGTTTAAATAATTCAGCGTATTAACTAAAGGCTTAAATAACTCTATACAAATAATACATGTTTGAACGCGCTAATCTCTGGAACTACTTGAATAATTCTTTCAGTGTTAGTCCGTTTTACGAGGAAGGAAGTAGCATATAGCTACTTTTAGCCCACTGAGATAAAAACGAATTCACGTAAACGAAGTTGCGGGCGTCCGCTAGTTATATTATATTCTCTTCTAAATTCATTATAAATTGTAATTATTACCAAACATCAGTTGTGTTTCCGTCCACAGCTTATTAAGGCTGTTAAGGCTAGCGCGCCGTCATCATGACTTGCTAAAAACGAACGACACACCTTTCCCAGAATATCAGATGATTAACACTATTTCGTGATGTTACCTGATATCTCAAACTTGCCTGATGCAATATGTAGGAAAGTAAAATAAGAATTTTATTGACAACAAATTTCGTCATCACATTTATTTGACTGCATTTGCATGTTTTCGAAACGCATTTGTAGAGCCTCTATGCAGTTGTCTATGGGCGTTTATAAAATATATATGAAATGAATAGACGACATCATTATTCTATACTAGTTTCCACCCACAGCTTCTCCTGCGCGGATTTCGGAATTCAAAAATAGTGGTTCTCAATTCTTCCAAATGAAAGATTCACAGCTTAAAAAAGATTCACCCTTAGGTGATGGCGTGATAATAATATGTAGCCTGTGTTGACCCGACCTAACAGGTAATGTCCATGCAAAATTTAAAGTAAATCCATGCTGTACTTTTTGAGTTTAGCCCAGACATACATACAGACAAATATTCTAAAAACTAAAAAAATCTAAAAAAATATACATTTTTGGCTTCGATATCGATTGTAGATCACGCCCCAAGTATTCTTTAAAAATATATTCAAGTTTTTACTTTCCTATGATTTTATTGTAGGTATATAAGTATGTATAGATAGAAATATGATTGAAATATCCCAACAACACATCTTGTTTGGTCCGATCCGGGATTCGAACCTCACGGTTATGGTTCAACTTTGTTACCAACTTTTATAACAGACCGGTCGGCCTCTTACTAGAGTAGGAAGTGGCTGGAACAGAATAGTCAAATAATGTTAAATGTGTTTCCATGTCTTTCTTTATATATTTCATCAATTCCTTTATAGATATTTCACTAATTCCTTTCTATATATTCCAAATTCATCATACTTTCTAAATCATTCGGCCTGTTTAGTTTGTTTCGCCGCTTTTTCTCAGGGCAGGGCTAACATTGACCCGGCGGTACATGTAATGGAAAAGGTAATATTTATAATTAATTATATTTCAAATATAATACAGTCTCGCTAACTTCATGTGTGCAACATCATAATTTTGTCATCAAAAAATATTTTCTCTCTATCTTCAAATAGATCATTTCAATTTCATTTTATTTTTCTCTCTTTGGAATGACGACGTCCTTCTCATATTTTATATATTTGTTTTACCATAGCGTTGTCTATACGTGTGTTTATTTTGCATCGTATAATGATTCTAATTTACTACCTGCATAATTTACCTCGGTGTGTAATTATGTTGTATTTTGAATATGTAATTGTTATTAGGTACTTCGTTAGCCTGTTGTTATAACTAAGATTATAAAAAATGTACGCAAAAACATTTAGGGAAGAAGTCTGAATTATTTTTATTACAAACTGTTTGGCGTAAGCCATTATAAGTTAATAAATGATGTTAAAAATTGTAAGAGGTAGTGCCACACTGCATGCTTGCATTACCGGATTGGGCCCGCACGACCGGGGAGGTACCTCTCGCTTAGACGAGACCGGCGTAAAGTGACAGTAGTGCGGTATATAAGTAGCCGGTGCCGGTGGCCAATAGAGGTGGGAGGAGAAAGGAGGGCAGCGTATCTGTATAGCCTCTATGCGGATGTCTATGGGCGTCGATAGTCATAAAAATGGCTCCGACTGCTCGTTTGTCTCTCCTAATACTACTAATAATTGAAAAAAAACATTGAAAAGTGATCTAATACTATTTTAACATCGCCCCAATTAGTTTTTCGTAAATATATGTGTAGAAATACATATAATTTCTATAAGAAAATCTTAAATAAATAAAATTTCTTAAATTTATAAAACATAATATTAAATATATTTCCGTTGTCTAGTACCCGTAACACAAGTCCTTACGGAACTTAGCACGGGGCTAGACTAGCATAGTGTGTAAAGTACACAGATATTTATTTATTTATATATTTTATTTATTGGCTTGTAAGATTGTAAGTATTTCCCTGGGACTCCTTCAAATATATGTAAATTACTGTGGAACAGTAGATACTCCAGCTGTTCCTCCATATATTTAAATAGTGAGATACAGTTTCTCTGTGTTTACATAATTAAACTGCTACTTAATGGGTAGCATACCCATTAAGAGCAGGCGGCATGTATCATTCAGAACTGGTTTGCTTCGCTGGCGTCCCGTTTTATGCAAAGTTTTGGGTTTTAATTATGTACTTGATTTAAGCCGTTTAACATTTAAACATAAAAACAAAATGTTTATGTTCGTAAATCTTTTGTAAAATAATAATGTCGTGTAAAATAGTATAATGTATTTTTTTTTTTTTTTTTTTTTTTTTT
>LUGF01047559.1:166352-181085 GCA_001625245.1 Calycopis cecrops
TTTTTTTTTTTTTTTTTTGTATAGGGGCAAACGAGCAGTCGGAGAAATTTTTATAATTACCGATGCCCATAGACATCCTCCTTTCTTCCAGCACCTCCACGGGTTTGGGGGACCCTTTGGGAAGTTTTTATTAATTTTCGCACGTACGTTGGGGCCTCACCTGTATTACTGATACGGCAGACACGGTGGCAGCTACGGCCGTGCTAGTGACATTTGGGCTGCCTCGTTGGGTGCGGTTTGTGGGTTTCGGTGGTAAATAGAAGAAGAAGAAAAGATGGCGCGTGTACGAGCTGATTCACAGCCGAGGCACAATAAAAGACCTGGTTATACTTTGCGAAACTAAACATTCTGTTTGTCCTTTCTGGCCCTCATGCTGCGCATACCCGTTGACATTCTTTTAAATTACTGGACCGCAGTGCTGGAATAAGGGAGAGATACTGGGAGCTTAGCTAGCTAGCTAGCTTGGGAGCTTAGCTTAGCTTGGGAGACCATAGTGTTGAAAAGGAGGCCCTTTTATAGGCACAAAAATGATCTTAAGGCCCCTTAGCCTTACGGGGCGGGGCTGCAACCCCCCTAAACCCCCTGGATCCGGCGCTGCTGGTACACGTACAGCCAGGGGTATCTCCTAGCGGTACGTAGTAATTAGGTAATTACTATTGTAACTATTCTACTATAGTATTTAGAATAGGAGGAGATTAGGAGACCTAAATAATTTTATCACGCTTCACTGAGTTGTTTGTTACTCCTTCACGCAAAAACTGCTGAACCGATTTTCATGAAATTTGGCACACACATAGAGGGTGACTTGAATTAAAACATAGAATAACAGTTTTTATCCCGAAAAACTGCTTCCTTGTGAGATGCCATTTCCAGTCATCCATTTTCCACGGGATCGAAATTTACACGGGTGAAACCGCGGGTCGCAGCTAGTACAAATATAAAATCGATGACAATATCATAATTGTGAGTTTTCACTTTTTTCGGGTTAATATTTAAGATTTTATATGTTGGTCACTTCAAACTATAATCTAGTATATCTAGTTATGTGTGACATAATTTTGTTATTTTGTGCTAAGTTTCATCCTAATTTAATATTTATTCAGTAGTTTTTGAGTACTTATACATATAATATATATTTAAAACATATAAGATTTACATTTAACATATTTTTTTTATTTATACATATAATTAATTAAATATAAAATTTAAAACTTTGAAATTAAGTATATTTAAGATTTTAACGCAATTATCTATAATATATTGGTAGTTACGCATTCTACGTAAATGTGTTTTTAGTGTTTTATAATTATAATTAGAATATTATCGTATATTTAAGATAAATTAAATTGTCTAAATGGGCTTTTTAATTTATATTTAACGACTAAATAGTAAATATACGCCAATTTATTTTTTAAAGACGGTTTGTTAAAAATATGTTTTTTGAAATGTAATTTTAACGATTGCATTGTTGTATGATATATGTGTGTATAATTTTTAATGACAATTATTCTAATTTGCGAATTAGGAAAGAATGCCCTGTGAATACCATTGTACTTAACGTGTAATGTATGTAAATAGGCAGATAAATCTAAATTGTAGTGTGTTGTTATATTTAAACTGCCCATGGAGGGAGGAAGAGGGAGGACAACGCATCTGTAAGATCTGTGCGGATGTCTATGGGCGTCGATAGTCTTAAAAAGGGCTTCAATTGGTCGTTTGCCCCTTTATACTATAAAAATAGCTCAAACGAAAAACGTAAAAACTGGGTAGAATCTGCCCCACCATATTTAGTTGAGTAAGAGGTGCCATATCCGCAGACGCGTTGCCCTCCTCCCACCTCCATGGGCCACCGGCACCGGTGGCACACACAGCACGAAACGCGACTACACAGCTGTCTCTTTCGGTCGGTATCGTGCAAGCTAGAGGTACCTCCCCGGTCGTGCCGGAGCAATACGGCTGCATGCATTCACGCAGCGTGGAACTACCTCTTACCAATATTAATGTTTATTTTGGAACGCAATATTTTATTTCTTCTAGTATTATAAATGTAGGTTTGTTTGTTACGCAGAACTACTAAACCGATCATCATGAAATTTTGTACCTCTACATAATATTATTAGAGGTAACTATTAGAAAGGACATATAATACTTTACTTAGAGTCAAGATATTCTTAAAAATTATATGTATATACCTAGGTAGGTACATAATACAGGTTTATAATATTTTATTGCGGACAATAAAATAAATAATCTTTATTCAAGATAACAAACGGTGTTTCAATACACACTATTTTGATGAACAATTTTATCTCAAAACAAACATTTTACGAATGGTTCTGCAAAAAGTTTGGCCAATTATAATATGTTAATAGTAGTTGTAGTAACATAATATATTTATATATAAATAGTTGATCCGACAGCCGTTGTCTTGTCATTATTGGAAAATAATATGTTGTCGTGGTAACGTGTACCTACTGTGTCCTAATTGTCAATCCGTTCTTTTACCCTACAATAGTATATTTCAAGTCGAAATACTGCCTGCAGCATTATATATATTGATAAATTATAGCCACTATGTTACCCAGGACTAATACCTTTATAACAAAAAAGTTTCATCAAAATCCGTCCAGTAGTTTTTGCGTGAAAGCCGCACATGGCATAGACAAAATGACGTCTTCTACAGTTTTATTGCAGATAAAATGAGAATATCTGAAGCACTTGATTATGTTATTATTATGCTCTTTAAATAACCACGAAGCTAGCTAGTGTTCTTAATTACCCAGTATAATTAGCACTTTAGATTGAGGTGATAGCCGTGTTACTATACCTGTTCTTGTGTATAGATAGAACATGGGTTACAGCGCCATCTAGTTTCCTTTAATAGAAACACTTGGTTTAAGGTAGGTTTGTTAACTATGTAACCTATTAGTTTAATTATTTTTTTAATAGTATAAGGGGGAAAACGAGCAGTCAGAGCCATTTTATGACTATTGACGCCCATAGACATCCGCACAGAGACTATACAGATGTGTTGCCCTCTATCCTCCTCCCTCCTACATGGGCCACCGGCTGCTTATCACACGAAACGCGAAAGCACAGATGTCAATTTACTGAAGAGACTAATGAAAATTAAACTAGATGGCATTAAAAAAGATAAATAATATAAAATAAATATAGATAAAGATAATAAAAGATAATATAAATATAGATAAAGGTTTCGTAAGGTAATATGTTTTTATTATATTATGTATTATATTATGGGTTTTACTCATAGATTTAGAATTGTCCACACTACGTTTTACCGATGTAGACGATTGTATTACTTGTTTCTCTACACTTTATCTAGATGGCGCTGTTAATAGTCTGTTACTATTTTATGTATGCTAATTATTTTTAAAGTAATCGCAACATTTTATTATAGCGAAAATACAATTTAAATTGTTTATTTAAATGTCGCACCGCCATATTATATTCTAACATTTAATATTTAACACTTTTATTTTTTTTATAGTTTATGAGGACAAACAAGCAGTCGGAGCCATTCTCATGAGCATTTACGCCCATAGACATCGGTATAGACTATACAAATAAGTTACCCTCCGTCCTCCTTTCACCTCTATGGGCCACTGGCTACTCACTCACATTCCGCACGAAAAGCGATAGCATGACTGTCACTTTATTTTAACCGCAACTCTCTACAGGAAGACTACAAAGATTTCGCTTCACGTATTTATTACGTTAACTTAATGTGATAATGGACTAAAATTAAAAAATATTAATATCCCGTTTTAATACATCTACGCTAAGGGTATAATTAAATTATCAAATCGCGCCGGCCAGTAGGAGCAGCTGGCGCCATCTGTGGCACGGACTGGGCAGCTGCGTTTTAATAATTAGTACGTCCGTGTAATAGCGTTTGTGGCATAATTTTGGCTAAGGACATCCCTATAATTTGACGACCAGGCTGGCGCAGTGGTACAGGGCTCGGATAAGTGGAGCATGTTGCGCCAGGGGTCGCGGGTTCGAATCCCGCCTTGGTCATGAATGTTTATATATGTATTTATATGTATTTCTATAATAAAAATCTTAAATATATAAAATTTCTTAAATTTATAAAAACATATTAAATATATTCCGTTGTCTAGTACCCGTAACACAAGTCCTTACGGTACTTAGCACGGGGCTAGGCTAACGTGGTGTGTAAAGTCCACAGATATTTATTTATTTATTATTTATAATAGCCATAATAGCTATAGTATTGCTGTACGATTTTCGTTTATAGACGGCAGTATCAACTATATCTTTGGGGACCTCTGTCGAGCTTTACCAATAATAATAATAATTATAATATCTGTGGACTTACACACTACGTTTGTCTAGCCCAGTGGTAAGTACCGTAAGGACTTGTGTTACAGGTAGGCACTAGACAACGGACAATATATTATATTTAATATGTTTTATAAATTTAAGAAATGTTATATATTTAAAAATTTTATTATACAAATACATATTATAAAATACATAAATAAACATCTATGACCTATGAGCCCGCGACTTTACCACTGCGCCAGCCGGCCGTCAGATTATGGCTTGCGCTGACGAGGGATTTTAGTTCGCGGCGTAGAAAAAAGGTACGCTACGCGAATAAAAAATCCCCCGCGGATTTACGGCGTACTCAACGCACACGGTTTGCGAACATTTGTTGCCCGGAACGTACCTCACTCTCGAGCACACAACGCGGACTAAAATCCTCCGTGTGCGTTGCTTCGCCTGGCCACTAGAGTTCTATTACTTTGGGGACACCCTCATACTTTAGTCCGGTCCGCTCTCTGCATGTCCTCGCTTATACGGGGGACGTGGCACTTTTAATCCCTCGTTTGCGCTACTCCATACACTTGTAAGCGTTCTATTTTAGCGAACATAAAAGTTCGCGGACAAAAGTCCCTCGACTGCGCAGGCCACTAGTGTTATTCTCCACCTGTGTGTTCCTTCGTCCTGAACAGCTAACAAGGGCTCCCTCAGATCGGAACCCGGAGAAACTTTCCGACTTGCCGCCAGTGTTGCCAACTATGAGCACCCTCCACTCATATTCGTGGTTATAGGCTGCGATTCAGTAGTAAAATGTTATGCCTTGATCAATGACTCAATGGTATTGTGCATCAATAATTTAAACATCTATTTTCTTTAGGAAAAGAAAAAAATACGTTATTGGAAAATTTGACGATGTGTTTTAAAGTAAGAGGTAGTGCCACACTGCATGCTTGTATGCAGCCGAATTGGGCCGGCACGACCAGGGAGGTACCTCTCGCTTACACGAAACCGGCGTAAAGTGACAGCTGTGTCGTCGGGTTTCGTGAGTTGTGTAAGTAGCCGGTGGCCCATGAAGTTGAGAGGAGAAAGGAGGGCAGCGTATCTGTATAGTCTTTATGCGGATGTCTATGGGCGTCGGTAGTCATGAAAATGTCTCCGACTACTCGTTTGCGCCCGTATATCATAAAAATCATTTTTTAGCCAAATTCTGGTGGCTTTCGAATCGAATCTAATTCATGATTACTATTACTAACATTCTAGATAAACAGAAGGATTGTTTTTAGCGTAGTTAGCGTAGTAGCGCCCAATTTGGCGTACAACATGATTCTACATCTCACGGCCGAGTGTTCTTATAACTTATGTCATTCCCATAAGTTAACAAATGCAAGACCCTAATAGTCAAACTAAAAACAAGATTACCAATTGTTATTCATAAATCAACTTTGCGTCAAGTATAATTGTTGTTTTGTTTGAACAACCCGGACCCCCTCCACCACTGCACCGGCGGGAGGCCGCTGAAGGGTAAATCTCTATCGAGCTTATAATTATCCAAATTAGATATTTATTTATTTAGCGGCAACATGCCGGGGCTGGCGCCTGCATCGGGGCTAGGGTTGCCATTCGCAGATTTTCTCATTTCATGCGATGTTCCGAGTCCCGAAAAAAAGATATACCGAGCACTAGATAGGTATATCTTTTTGAAATCTGTTTTATCGAGAACTATCTCGTTAATACAGATTTAGCAAAGGAAGGGGCAAACCTCTATAAGTAAGACTAGTAGTATGTTTATTTTTTGATTTTATTAAGATTTATATTTCTGTTAGATTTGTATCCCATGTTGTTGGTAGTTTGTACGAAAGGGACCCTCAGAGGGTATGTTCCTTTCTACGAGGTGGCAAACGATCAGTCGAAGACATTTTCATGACTAACACTCACAGACATCCGCGAGGTTTTAAGGATGCATTGTCCCCCTTCACTCCTCCACCTCTCATGGGCATAGGCTACTTACCGCACACAGCACAGCTGTCACTTTAAGCCAGTGTGTAAGCGGGAGGTACCTCCCCGGTCGTACCAGTGCATGTATGTACAGATTCTTACAGATTAATTTTGTCCATTTATTTTAGCCTTCTGGTGACCCTAATCAGGGCTGCAAGTAAACAGTGGGCCATCGCAGCTGTGTCGAGTGGGCACACGTGGGCCCCGGATCTGGCGTGCGCGTACGTAACTGCGTATCCACTGTGCGTACGGCACGCAGCAGTCAGCACGCACAGTTGTCGGGGCGTCCGTGACGGACGGTGGTGCGCGCGCGCTGTTTCAGTGTACCTGTGCCAGTGCGATATATCTAGGTGTTGAACAAATGTGTCGGACTATTGAAGGTAGGTTGTCTTATGATATGATATATAATAATACACCTACAACTGAGAGTGGTCAGTTTAAAGCACCCAACATTAAACTATCTATGTTTCTTATAATTTGTAACCACCGGACGATCGCAACTTCGTTTACGTGAATAAGTTTTTTTTACGCAGTCGGTTAAAAGTAGTCTATAAACAATAGACTTCCTCGATAAATGGACTAACTAATACTGAAAGAATTTTTAAAATTGGGCTAGTAGTTCCAGAGATTAACGCGTTCAAACAAACAAACTCTTCAGCTTTATATTATAAGTATAGATAAAACTAACTGTAAAATGTTTGTGTACGCTAATCTCAGAAACGTCTCAATATTTGGATACAGTTTTCAGTAGTGTATTGTGATAGGTGGCACTTAAAATTTTATGTACTTAATAGTTTTACGTGGGTGAACCTACGGGATGCAATGCAGCTAGTCTGTGCTAATGTTATAAAGAGGAAAGACTTTTTTGTTTGTTTGTATCGAGGTTCACTAATTACTGGGCCGATTTTAACCTTTTACTAATAGCTGCATTATCAAGAATATTACGCCATATGTTATTACGATTGAACATTTTTTTTCAAATCCAACTAAGTGATCACTGATTGGCTAGTTCTTTGTATTTATAAAATCAGTAGTAGGTACTGATATTAAAAGTGGTAACGTTTGTATGTACCTATATTGTATATTTTTGTTATTCTTTTACTGAAAAGCTAATGAACGAATTAACGTAATTCTCAATTTGAATTAATATTAATTAATAAAAATTATACTTTAAAATTTAATTACTTTAGGCTCCATTTTACGCGTGAAAAAGAAATTCCTTTTAAAATACTTTTGAACTTCAGTCTTCACTACATTTCGGCCAATTAAGTTTCCTACGCACCAACTCCACATAGCGTGTAAGGTACTAACAGTACGGCAACTATTTATATTACACATCATTCTATACCAGCATACTAAACTACCCATACCCGTAACACCTTTGGACAAGAGACGAAAATATGAAGTTTGCACAAACACCCAAACTAGACATGCTTTTGTAAATAGATTTTATGTGTTTTTAGGACCTTTCTTATACAATAAATTTAATAAAATGCTGAACATTCATTAATTGAGTTACAGGAATTGTAAAGTTTTAATAACAAATATTTGGAGGAGCTAAATTACACAGAAACGGAAAAACTGCTAGAAATTTTGAAGTAATGATACTAGCAAATTATTTATCATAAGTTATATTGTCTTATCTGTAGATTGATTACAGTTACCTACTGTATATATTCACAATTCACCCTTACCCTTACCTCCTTTTACTAACAGCGCTGGCAAGTGCTAGTCTGAGATACAGGTTTACTTAAACCTAGTTCAGGTAGCCGCTACAAAATACAAATAAATTAGATATTATATTTCACTGGCGTGTCGAAATAACTTTTAATTTGCATCAAGATTATTTTTATTTAGGTTTTAATTATAACTTTTTGTCCTTCATTGTCACTAGAATATTAATAACAACAAAAATTGTAAAAACTTATTGTAATTTTTATCAATAAACTATTTCTATTTCTATTTCCATTTCTATTTCTATTTCACTCTATTTTTATGGACTTTACACAAGATTATTTGTTTCGCCGGTTCTTCTTAGGACAAAGCTAGGGTTCAACCGGTGGTAGATGTTTGAATAAAAACTTTTTCATTTTCATTAGGTTATGTTCAGAATTCGGCAGAAGTATGTTCAACAACAGCTGCAACAGAATGAAATCAGGCTTCAGGGGAGACAGGTGCTAGTTGTCACAAAAATTACATTGACATGTATAATAGGCGACGTATAACGAATTTATCTCGGTTTCGGTTACCGCGGACGTTCTAAAACGCTTCAAAAACACGCAGCGAACACGTGGTCGGTACCGGGAGAATTAAGTTCTTAATCGTGACCTTCAGTTCAAGGTTAATATTTCTGCAACAACAGTTGAGTTTGATAAAATTAAAACGTAACAACAAACTCAATATAATAAACGGTACCGAAATAACGGTAAAGGCCTACGCAGAAGAGTGACTATTGTCCCTCGTTTGCGCAGGCCTTTAGTTGTCACAATAAGAGGTCCACGCTGTTTTACTACTGTCACGCTCGTCCTCTGATTTTATAGCATAAAGGGGCAAACGAGCAGTCGGCTATTTTTATGACTACCGACGCTCATCCGCAAAAAGGTTATACAGAAGCGTGGCCCCCATTCCTCCTCCCACCCCCATGGGCCATCTATTTACACACCGCGTATCGAGTAAGCAGAGTAAGGCACTACCTCTTACAAAATTCGATTGGTTTACTGTCCGAACAAGGTATAACTCCTTCATTGAGGGACCGGGGCATCTCAATAAGATCGGCAAATGGCACCGGCAGTGGTTACAGCCAGTCGTAATCCCTTACTAGGGTTGGGAGTTCTCGCCACCGGACTCCATCCAGGTCCCGTGACTCCTTTTTTCCCTGAATTTCCCTGCGTAAACAAAAAAAAACAAGCAAAAGTTTATGGGTTTCGTAAATAGCCTCTGACTGTTCATTTTACCCAAACCCCAAATATTGTTCTTTTACCAAAATCAATTTTACGTAAAAGAACAACAAACATACATGTTTTTATAATTTAGGGGGCAAACGCGCAGTCGGGTCACCGATAAACACACAAACATACAATACATTGAAACATTCGCATTAGCAATTGTATTAGCGGATGTTATTTCCGTACAGAGTCGCGCGGAGCCAACTCTGTTGTGAGCGGAAGCTGGTGTGGCCAGTTTCGTGCGGTTTATTGTTCCGGGGATTTGAAGTGGTGCGTGTAAACTGTATCAAATATATTTAGACGAACACGAAATTAATGAAAAAAATCCAAGTGAATGGCCCATGGAAGAGGGAAGAAGAAAGAAAAACACATCTGTTGATATGCGGATGTCTATGGACATGTCATGAAATTGGCTCCGATTGCTCGTTTGTCCTCGATTTATAAAAAAAAACTAAAATGAAACTACTGTTTTTTTCTGCGATCTACTCTTGATTGCGTTCATTCCCTTCGTTCAGACAGTACCGCGAAATGATGATACCGCAAAGTGACGATTCAACAAAATGTCGATACCAAAAACATTACTTTCTGTTCTTTTTTCCCCATAAAAATAATACTTCTCTTGCGATACATTTCTACGCCGGTGTAACGGGTCACAACTCACAGCTATCTAAATAACCCATGAAGGTGGGAGGAGGGCGGAGGGCACCGCATCTGTATAAACTATAAGTGAATGTCATGAAAATGGCTCCGACTCGTGGTCATTTTTGCTCCCTTATACTGGGTACAATATAAAAAATACTACCTACACGGTAGTATTTTTGGGTATTTTTTAGTATAATACTACCTACACGGTAGTTTTTTTCAGTGGCTCTTTCGTCGATAGTTCCCACTTGGCCCCTAATTTAATTTTTCATAAGCAGTCAGTCCCCTCATCAGATTGTCAGAGCTGTCGCTGTCGTGACAGGATCATTACGTTGATTGGCTCCCAGCCCCAAATAGACCGTCTATTTATACCCGGCTAAAACGGGCTCCGACTCTTACCTATACTTGCCGTGTTATAATGACCGAAATTCGGCTATAGAGACTAGCCAACTGCGCAGGACAATTTGTACACAAGAGCGTGCGCAGACACCGACCAGCACTTCTTTTACATTGTAGATATAAGGGCATGCAATCGGATTTTTTTAATAACTCTACCCACGCCTATAGACATTCAGATGGGTTGCCCTTTTTCCCCCGTCCCCTCTCATAGGGCACCAGAAACTCACTAACCACGTGAAACGCGAACGCATAGCTGTCATTTTACGACTGTATCATTATTTTATTTAATGGACCAGGAAACAAAACGCCAAAAATGATGCCGGACCAATTCAGGTATAAGATCGTGGCACTATCTCCTATAAGATTCGATTTCCTTCTCAGAACAGGGCTGGGGTTGAACCGGTGGTAGATTTTATTGTAGACCATCAAAAAGTAATTCCTGTAATTATATTTTGAATAAAAACATTTTCATTTAATTTCATTTTCATTTCATTTCATTTCATTCCTTTTTTTTAAGAAATAAAGGAATCTAGTGAGACTGTACCATGCTGTATATTTACTACAGATGACGCTATCTCTTACTAGTTTTCCTTATTCCCATAATATTCCTATGGGACGGCAATCCCACTCAGAGAGAAGTGTAAGATACATCAAGTGGTAACTGACTCACCAACAAGTTGTATCGTGTCTTCATGTCTAGTGCTTGTGTTTAGCACTAGAGACCTAGGTCGGTAAGTTGGCGCTACTTCGGCAACTTGTTAACTCTCGACCAGTAAGTTGAGAGTTTCGTGATAGCTGCAAGTAAACACGACTTCAACTTGCTTCAGATAATGTTAAACAAGCAAGCACACATCTACATTAATTGTTCTTACCTGTACTTGGAGTAATGTTTGTGGAGTTTACTCTTGAAGAACGAACTTGATTTTAAAGGGAAAGGTAAATAAGAGACAGCGCATTAAAGAAACACTCAGATTTTTGAAGTAAAACTTCTATACGCGCGTTTAACATGGGGAGTAAGCTGGCGAGAGCGTTACAAAAATCACACATCGGGCGAGGCCAATGGAAGTTGTCATTCAAATTTGATTTAAGTGAAACTTTTATGTACTTGAAAAATAGATATCATATGACATGTTATATCATAGTAACTACGGTAATGAATTTGTGTATTAATTAATCAATCAATAATTAAGTTTTACTTCAATTGTGTGGTCTAAAGCACACACTTTTTTTATATATATTTTTTAATGGTATAGGTAACAAACGAGCAGTCCTTTCTCTTTCCACCTATATGGGCCAGCGACTACTTACACACCGCACAAAACGCTACAGCCTACAGCACAGCTGTCACTTCACGCCGGTCTCGTCTAAGCCAGAGGTACCCCGGTCGTGCCGGCCCAATTCAGTGTGTGTCAAGTGGCACTACACTTACTTGCCTTTGGCGTTATTGTTTCATACTATTTTATTTCACATTTTTTCATACCACGGCCCATATCTAACGTATATGAAATGTCGTTTCTTAAGGAACTGCTCCGTGGTCTAGTCGTTAACATGCTCAACCACAGACGTGAGGTCCCGGTTCGAATAAAACATTAGCTAATAGATATATATTTTATGAAACTTTTTGAAAGTACTATAACACCTACGTGACCGCGTCAATAGTTCTTTAGGAGTCAGCTATAGTCCTATAGGAGTCAGCTATAGTCCTATAGGAGTCAGCTATAGTTCTATAGGAGTCAGCTATAGTTCTATAGGAGTCAGCTATAGTTCTATAGGAGTCAGCTATAGTTCTATAGGAGTCAGCTATAGTCCTATAGGAGTAAGCTATAGTTCTATAGGAGTCAGTTATAGTTCTATAGGAGTCAGCTATAGTTCTATAGGAATCAGCTATAGTCCTATAGGAGTAAGCTGTAGTCATATAAGAGTCAGCTATAGCCCAATAGATGTCAGCTATAGTCCAATAGGAATCAGCTATAGTCCTATAGGAGTCAGCTGTAGTCCTATAGGAGTCAGCTGTAGTCCTATAGGAGTCAGCTGTAGTCCTATAGGAGTCAGCTGTTCTCTGTGCTATACATGTATTCGTCCTCACATACCGCGCGCCCGAGTATGTCCGAGGGCTGATGCGTGAGTGACAGGCCCTCGGGACACGCGGGCATGCCGGCCGGCTATATGCGGCTGCCACAGAGCGGGGAACTGTAGAGGCGGCCGCGTGCCGTCACGTACGCACCGGGGTGGAGGTACCTCCCGACTAGACTGTAATGTACGGTTGGTGTAGCTTGTAACAGTTTGGTGATGCATTGGAAAGATGGTGTGTAGGAGTGTCCAATTTTATCTGAAAACACGTCGAAGAAATCTCTAGTTTCTTGTTAGCCATAGAGAGTATAGAGAGAACAGTAACTATGACAGGACGAGAGTGGATCAAGTACGTCCCATGTTAGCGTATCATTGATCACGGGCATACGGGTACTATACATATAGTATGTGTGTGTATGTCACAGCCGTCCTTTTCTTTTATGAGATACTAGCTTCCGCCCGGGACTCCGTCCGCGCGGATGTCGGCCTTCGCGTGGATGGATTTATTTTTTTTCTACGTATTTTTCCAGGAAAAAAAGTATCCCATTTTATGTCCAGGATAATAAGGTATAATTATACCAAGTTTCATCGAAATCGAACCGTTAGTTTTCACATGATGCCTGAACATACAGACAGACAGACAGACAGACAGACAGATAAAAATTTTTTTTATCGCATATTTGGGTTTGGTATCGATCCAGACACCCCCTGCTATGTATTTTTTCAATATTTTCAATGTACAGAATTGACCCTTCTACAGATTTATTATAGTATAGTATAGATGAATATGCGACATTATCAAACTTGTAAAAAATGTTGATGTTTAATCAACGTCTAACATGCGTTCCAATATTGACGTCAATAAAATTGTCATTCCTCATCTTAATGTACCATCAAAATCGCACGGTTCTGATGTCGCTATTGTCTACAGTCAAAGACTTACAGGTGAGCCAGTCAACGAACTAATAAATTTGCCATGTCATGTCTGTTACACGGGCGTGCTGTCAGTGTGAGCGGGTCGCGCAGATGTCCTGTCGATAGCGATTAGCACGACGGGAATAGAATCCGCGGCCCGCGCTGTGCGGCCCTCGCCCGCATCTCATACCTACGCGGTATTTAAAGGCAACTAACTAAGTAGATACAAATACAAATCTTTATTGCAATCATGAGTACAAAGGTGGTAAAATCTTATGTGTCCATACATGATACCCTGTTAGGGCGCAGCAACTTAATATTACAATTTTAATATTTATATGTATTATTACAAAACATTTCGTCTCACTTTAGTTAGTACTGTCCTCAAAAAAATCTTTTAAATTATAATAACACTTTTCAGACAAATATTTTTTTAATTGACTTTTAAATATGTTGAGACTGGTAACTGGTTATGTTTTTCAGTTGTTGTGGTATTTTATTATGTATATATTTTAACGCACATTGCATGTGGTCCAGAACGATAAAGGTGTTCCATGTTATATCGACTCGACGCCGACTCCGCTTCAATTCAACTCGTTATAATGTGCGAACACCTTTAGATTTTTACTGCTTATAAAACCATCCTTCAATATTATTTGTGTATGCCTAAATATACTTCGTGTGTGATGCTCCTTAGGTTTAGTATAGAGAGCGGTATTGATGCGCTCAGATACAGACATCTTACTGCATCTGAGAAGCTTATCACAATATTTTATGCAAGCCGAGCCGTGCCCTTCTGTGCGTGTCAAATATAAAAATCCGAAAGTGTGTTTGTTTGTTTGTTTGTCTTTCTTTCACATCAAATTGGATCAACGGATCGATGTGATATTTAGTATGGAGATATTTGAAGGACTGAAGAGTGCCATAGGCACGTTTTTATCGCGAAAAATTTTAAACAGTAAGAGGCACGCCCTTAGTAATAAAACTACGCACTACGATAAATTGAAATTGCTACTGTCAAATGTTTGTCAAATCGGATCAACGGATCGATGTGATAGACTTCATCTAAGATGTGATATGTGGACGATGGAGACTGGCGTAACTATACCGCTCGAGGCCCGTGACAAATTCATCGGATGGGGCCCATCTGATGAATTTTGAACATAAAGCTATAATATAAATAATAAAATTTATACTGAAATATAACTAATAAAGACGAGCAACGTATTACATAGCAACCTACATTTAATTGGTGTACAGTTTCATGTTTGTTAAATTTCATGTTAAATATCACTGTTTGTTTTCCTAATAAATAAAAATAAAGCTTGGGATTCTCCTCTGACCGGGGGTCCCTGAAGGCTGACATTTTGCCGACTTGCCATCATGTAGTTACGCCACGGTACGGAGATATCTTAATTCAGGTTGACTAGGGGTCACTTTTTTTTTTTTTTTTTTT
>LUGF01047561.1:0-19080 GCA_001625245.1 Calycopis cecrops
GTGTTAGGATTACGAATCTGGGGGGCCTTCGGCCCCCCAGATTCGTAACCCTAACCGAAGTGATACTCTTTTCAGTTAATTTTGTATGAGTGTCATATAAGTTATATTTATTTGCTAGTTGACCGGGCAGCCGTTGTCTTGTCATTATTGGAAAATATGTCGTCATGGTAATGTAGCTAATATTATGTGGCCGTATTGTCAATCCGTTATTTTGCTCTACAAATACACTGTTATTTCGAGTCGAGATGCCGACATCAGCATTATATAATACGAGTATATTGATAATTTATAGCCTATATGTTGCCGAAGACTAACACTTATATAACTAAAATGTTTCATCAAAACCCGTACAGTAGTTTTTGCGTGAAAGCCCCACAAGAAACAGACAAAATTACGTCTTCTACTATAGTTTATTTACTACTAGTTTTATTATATGAGTAGATTACAAAAGCATCCAAACTACTCATGATTTGAGTTTCATCAGGCACATTTTTTTTGTCGCCACATGGGACAGTAAAAATAGGGAATTTGAAAGTAGTGCACGATGGTGAGGTCTGAACACACAAATTAAAAAAAATAAAAAGCTAAAAAGAGAATTAAAATCAATATAAGTGGTAGTAGGTACATTTTTGAATATTATTCATGCACAGTGATGCAATGTGGAGAACACTGAAACGGATGTCACGCGGCATAAGACGGAGAACTCAATTTCACCGGCACCAATTTTCAGTGACATACAAGGACCAATTCAAAGACCAATATTAATAATATAATAATATTTTGTTGAACAAAATTCACACAATACAAATAATGATGTTAATATTACTCACCTACAGCGCATAACTCAAACGAATGTGTATTGGAGAACAGGCGTTTGAGTAATTCATATTATTTGTCTTCGAACATCTGCGCCTACGTAAATACGGTGAGACTAAAACTCGGTAAAACGGAGTGTAAAGGATTTTGTCAGGGGTCCCGGATCTACAATCTCCTCCTTGGGGACTGTCCATGACAGTATGTTAAAGTTTCCATACTATTTTATTGTTATATTATATATTAATCTTTAACCATCATGCCATTTTAAATTACTCTCACTCATCAGACACTAGTATATTTTTAATATAATTAAATAAAATGTTACATATTTATTGATATGTGAGGTACCTTTGCAGATAAAGCAGCTCTTCAAATAATAAAGATAAAAAAAACTGCTGAAGATGTACAAAAAATGTTTTTTCGTTTTTTTTCGCTTTTTATCTCTATTTTTCTGAAATGCGTTCCTACCCTTGATCCAAAATTGTATAATATCAAATGCTCAACATGCATACATGATCTAATAAATATAGGCAGTTGACATCCCTAGTAGTACTGGCGTGGCCATAAATCATTGTTTGTATAACACGGATTTTCAATGCGTCTGCTATTGGTTAGTTCTTTACAGTTTAGTTCAGTCACGGATTTTAAAACGGTCTGTCCTAGCGCCTGTCGGATTGGAACGAATAACTGAAAGCTATTGGTTAAGGGGCTTACATAATATTATGCATTGTGAAGAAATCAGAACAAGTTTAAGAGCCCATCCATATGTCCACGTATCTTTTGTATGAAAGATTCTGATATACTATGACAAAGTAAAATATACTGTCTTTAATTATTATTAATTTATATTTTAAAGTTGATAGAAACAAGTATATCCTATGTACCAGAGGTTTCTGATATTGTTAATTTTTAATTTTCGCTTTATTTTCTGTACATGAATTATTAAATAAATAAAAATAATATTAAATATAGTATATTCAATTAATAGCAACCAAATAAAAAATAAAACGAAAATTATGATGTTGAATTAAAAAAAAGTAATAGTTGAATAGATTATTTCAACTTTTTTATGGCCACAATCCATAAATTAAAAACAAGTTCCATCTGGTGGAATGATGACCAGGTCAAAGTCGAAGGGAGCCGATGTCAAGCACCTTAGTTAGGTGTGGTGTTTTGCAAATAATTATGGTTATGTATATACCATAACATAGTGTGTGACAATATTTCTCCTCATCTACAATGGGCCACCGGATACTTACAAACCTCACGAAATGAGACAGTGTAGCTTCACTTTACATCGGCATCAAAATATGAGCCTCCCCGTTCGCGCCGCCCGATTCCTCTTTAATGCAGCATGATACTTCTTCGACTGGTTAAGGTACAATTCGGAGATGGGTGACAGCGACAGGGGACGGCCACACGCTGCCGGCGACATGAATCTCTATGAAATCGACGCCGCGACATGTCGCTGCGCTCGTAATGTAAATGGGGCTTTAATCGATTTCATAGATTCATTGAAATCAGTGGAGTCTCGGCGGCGTGTTGCTGCCGGTCGTCTCGGAATTGTACCTTTAAGGGGTTGAGGGGTAAAGGTAATACCTTTAAGGTATACAGATGCGCTGCCCTCCTTTCTCTTACCTCCTCCATGGGCCACCGGCTACTTACACACCGCACGAAACGCGACAACACAGCTGTCACTTTACGCCGATCTCGTGTGTAATTTTAAATATCTAAGCATACAGACAGACAGACGGCGGAGAGTGACTTTATTTTTATACTATGTAGTGATGCGTGGAATATTGGAAAGGATTTTTATAAGAAATATACCACATATGGATAGTTTCTTAAACGGATGTTTATTGGTGTTTATTGCTTACCAAAATATTCGTTGTAACAATTTAGTGCTAGAGATATTCTCGAATAAAATAAAATATACTCAATATTTTTAAGTTTGAGTTTTTTATGTTTCAAATACAAATTACATAAATCTACAATGTTCTGGATATTAAGTTTTTTAATAATTGTTTAAACTATAATATCCTAGCCGATAATGCTGGTCTGGTTCTTTAAAAATACAGTAGTACTTTTTAGTTATAATATACTTAACATTATGATGGAATAATTGAATTCAATATTTCATTGTACCATGAATAAATTGTGCTTAATACACATAATGAACAGTCAGCGCTTGAAAGGTTCTATAATGAATGCCTAGAAACATAAATTACTGCCTATTGAATTTTAGGCTTATTGGCTGGACCGCCCGCGCCAGTTCGGTGTCCAACGCGTGCACCCGATGATCGGGTAAGAATATTTATGAGTTTTCTTGCCTGTTTCGAAAGACATTATTATTGTAAATTGATCTCTTAGCAATAATTTCAATTAATTAATCAAGAGTTAAGAATAATACAAATTCAATGCTTAATCGTATTTACGAATATGATTATAGACTATCTACTTACGAGAAGATAAGCGTTATTGTAACGAATAACCCGAAAGAAGCACATGCGTTACTTTAATATTCAAGGTAGCCTAGCCTGTTTTCACTTTGTGGAAATACCAATATTTCAACAAAATTTCAATTTCCATAAAAACGATATTATGGACGGGTTTTATAAACTCTATTTCACATTTAATCGTATAATTATTTTAGTAATGAGGTAAACAAAAAATTCGTTAACCTGATTATAAACG
The DNA here is from genome assembly GCA_001625245.1 of Calycopis cecrops. NCBI lineage: Eukaryota > Metazoa > Arthropoda > Insecta > Lepidoptera > Lycaenidae > Calycopis > Calycopis cecrops. Next base: position 3,511 of record LUGF01047561.1, read on the forward strand.
TCGACAATAATATGCAGGTTAAAAGTACCTAGGACGTTCATAGACATGACAATTACATTTAAAATTCCATGATTTCCCTGCTTTGCGGAATAGCTTATTAGCATGTGTTTCTTAAGAACGAAAAAGAGATTTTTATCTTTTGAAAATACTTGTAAATATATATAAATAATATTTATATACGAAAAAAAATTACTGCTACTTTAGTGACGTTTAAAACATTCAAAAGTCAAACGTCCTTGGCCTTATGAAAGACTGTGAAAATGTAAGACCCACAAGGTTAAGTCTTTTCATTGAGGTCATCTACTATGTACTGAATACTTTTTGTAGTTTTAAACTGTAAGCTAACACAGAAAATAGTCTGTGTTATACAAACGAAATATACTTTTAAGGTCATGCTGGCCCAAATCGGCTGCAAGGCAGCAAGGCTTTACCTTATTCTAAATTTTAGTAAGACGTAGTGCAACACTGCATACTCGCATGTTGCTGAATTGGGCTGCCACGACCGTGGAGGTACCTCGTGCCTACACGATAGCGGCGTAAAGTGACAGCTGTGCTGACGCGTTTCGTGCGGAGTGTAAGTGGCTGGTGGCCCCTGGAGGTGGGAAGACAAAGGAGGAGCGCATCTGTAGAGCCTCTATGCGGATGTCTATTTGCGTCGGTAGTCATGAAAGTGTCTCCAACTGCTCGTTTGCTCTATACCATAAAAAATATGACATTTGGCGTGATTGTGGTAGTATGGGTATGGTATAACTGTAGGCATGAGTAGAATTACAGTTTGGACTCTCTTATATAGGACAAACTTAAAGATTAACTTAATTTTAAGAACATAATATAGCGGATATAAAACGTCGTCGTGTATACCTGTATGTTCTGTCGGTGGCTATGCGTTGATATAAGTATAGAATAAACTCATTTTGTCGCTAAAAGAAGATATTACTTTAAATACTAATCTGGCGCCATAATAAAATACTTACTACCTCAAAAAGTTCTAATTTCACATTCCTTGTTACTAGTTTTGCCGTCAAATATAAAACTTGCAGTTATTCTTTTCAGTATGTGAGCTTTGCGAAAATTAAATTTTTTGTAGATCTAGAATCTAGGACAATTATATTTTTTTTTCATTTTTTAGTATACCACCACCAGTAAAACTGTACCTTTTTACAGTATAGAGTGCCGAAAGAGTAATCAGACTAATTTGGCTACTACCAACACTCATTAACGCAATGTTACGAATAGCTTTTTTACCAACCAATTTTTCATTTCTAATTAAAAACATTTTCTTTTTTTTTCGTAACAAATTATATTTGACCCAAGACGTGCCTGCGCCGAGCTAATCTGATTTGCGACTGTGGGCTGCTCTTGAAAATATATATTTTTAATTTCCGCCGGGTAATCTTAGCAAGATTCTAATTTGGTCACTGTAACGAAATATATTAAATCCAAACTAACAAAAACCGAATTTTTTCACAGGTTTCATATAAAAACGGTATAAACACCTTATATATATGAAACCTGTACCTACAACAGAGTATATCGAGATAAATATTCATTCACCGTCACGACGTGAAACGTCATGTAGTCTGGCTTAGATTGGCAGTTTTTTGAGTATCTACTGAATACTAAGTAGTCTTGTGATGTAGTGAGACTCGTTAGAATCACCACGAACATAAAATCAAAAATTTGAAACAAATAATATCGATTGCCTGTGTATTTTAAGTTCCACCCACTCAAAGCAATTCATCATCGCCATTAGATATATTCCAATATTATAAAATACATTAAACTTAACCTCAGAACTTCGGGCTTTCCTCGCCAAGCAGTGGACAGCCGCTCAGGCACTTAATAATATGACAGCGAGCTTAACCTAATCCTCTTAGCCTGATCCGTATTTTGTTTACTTGTCTCATTTTTTCGTTGCTTTTACATCAACACTGATTTCGAAGCTTAGTTTCATTTGAATGACATCTGTATTTAATAATAAATATAATAATTTTATATCTTAAATAAGTCCTTTAATTAATTACGTGTCTAATATTAAAAACACTCTCCTGACACTTTATGAGGTTATTGTGCCTTCCTCTCGGTTCGATATATTGTTCCTATACCCCAAGAGACGAACTTCTTAGCATTCCATGGATTCACCGTGCGGGTGCCGGGTCCATCGTGTGGCAGAGGAAGTAACCCCGAGTAGCCCCGGGACTTGTGATTCCGGGTGTAGGTTTAAGAGGCCTCTTTGTGATGATCATCAACACTCACCTTTACTACTCAGGCTTACTCCCCCTACCTAGCCATATTTCATAGGAGCCTGCTAATGCAGCTTTAGATACTCGTTCTAAAGTCACGCTAGTAATTTATTTTTGAATTTTCTCGCGCCAACCAACACGAACTGATCGCTCAGACACTTCGACTGAAGCCCGGCATCAGTTACTCGCGCGGCATGTGAAAAACCCTTACACTTGACATGGAAACTAAAACGTGACGTATAATTTAAAAAGTAAAGTTCGTGTATGTTCATTGAATATATTTACGAAAAAATAATTGGGTGCGATGTTAAAATAGTTTTAGAACATTTTTCAATGTTTTTTAATGTTTTTGTTTGTCTGTTTGTCAGTTTGTCTGTTTGTCCGGGCTAAGCACCGAAAATACAGGACGGATTTGAATAAAACTTTTTGTGGTTCTGAGCCTGGTGAACATCAAAAACACTTTTTACTGCGATAAAATTGCTCATTCCTACGGGAAATCGGAATTTCGGCACACTTCAAGCAAATAATGACATTTCACTTTGATTATAATATTACTACGCTACGCGAACGAAGTCACAGGCTATTAATAATAAAATATGGCTATGACTACTTTAACACATTCAATTTTCTACCTTTAGGTAAAAGGGGGATATTTGTCGCTGGATGAATCTCGTACGTGTTGGAGATAAAATCGCTCAAAGTTTATTAATAAAGTATAAATAGCTTCAATCCTCTATCAACTTTAGAGATATCTTAGATTTTAAAAATAAAATATTTGATATACATGATGATATACACGATAAGTAGACGTGTTACACGATTGTATGTTTTTCGAGCAAATTACTTATTTCTATTCCATATTGACACTTTAGTTTTTCATTTTGTGGTGAGATGTTTCATTTTGAGTGAATGGCAAAGATGATAAAGAATAAATCATCTGATATGTTGCCACGGATCTAAGATCAAATAGCATATCGAACATTGGTAAATGGAATACGCAAGCTTTAGATTTGAACCTCCAAGAATGCAAATATCTCTCAATCAGCTCTTTAAAAACTTAGCAAGTACGATTCTGGTAAAACTAAAAACCTCAAAGTAAGACAGGAATATAGGTTAATCGTGAAGGATCAAATCAATCCTTTTGTTATATTTTATTATTGATGCAGAAGAATGCGTTTACGTATGACACCTAGAAGCCCGGGTCGTCCCTAGACCTATGTCGGACTCTCAACTCAGTGCAATACCGACTATTCCCCTGCGGGTGCTTTCAGCAGCTATAATTGGCACTAATCTGCAAGTAAAAGGATCCCTCTAGCGACAGGTTGACCTCGGCGATGAGGCCAGACTTGGGGACTGTCCGACTCTGACCAGTCCTCACTACATCGTTTGAACCATGCAATGGGGTCTGGCCTCAGTACTCATAATGAGCACTTAATCAATTCGTTCGTAGTCGGATTTACCAGTTGCCCCATCCACGCCGCCGCCTGCTGATTCAGCAATGGGTATGGGTAGCCCTGTCTGTCATAGGTCTTTGGGGTCACAGAAACACGCAAGCCACCCACCACGTCAAGGTTGCCACGTTGTCGAGCTGGGGGGCTTGCGTGCCTCTTTATTTTCATTTTCTTATAATATTATTGCGCTAACTCTATTCTAATTTTATACAATATGAAATATCTTTACAATTCCTCTCCTTACGTATTTTAAATTTACCGAGCGTCTAAGCTTACCGCCATTCTTTTCATATCAATCTAACGTAAGCGATTTTGTTATAATGTTGGCAATTTCGCTGCACAATATACTTGTAAGGAACTAATTTATGAAAAGCGCCAACAAAGTTTCGCTTTTCTGGAACGCTTATAATATAGCAGCTTATATAGCACGTAGAACATGTTCGTAGTTAGTTATATTATTATAATTTTGGCTGTGCTGTTATTGACATACCAGTCAGTACATGTTACTTTTTGTTTACAGATGAGCGACAAATAGAGATCAGCCTAAAGCTATATTTTAATCCAAATTGACACTGAAAAGAAAATATTTTTAGAACACATTTTATGACCTATGTGTGGTGTTATTGATGCATTGCAGCCCAATAGAGCCTCAACGATCGTGGTGGTACTTCTCGTTTCTCTCAAAGTGAAGGCTTTCGCGTATTCTCCGTTTGTGAGTTTCCGGTGGCCTATTGGTAAAAGGCGAAAGAAAGCAACCCATGTGCATAGCCTCTATACGAGATGAGCGTCGATAGTCACTAAAATGCACTGTTTATTCATTTTCCCTAAGATAATAAAAAAAGAAATACAAGCGCTATATTCATACATATTCTCGCACCACACCCACACGTCACTTTACATCGGTTGCGTGTAATTTTTTTCGTGTAAATTATCTTCACGATCAATAAAAAGGTCATTAAAATATCTTTTATAAACGTTTATTGCAAATTATTTTTAGATTACGTAGCATTCTTCCTTCACGGCAAAATATCGCCAGTAGAAATCTCGGAGGCAACACAACTAACACGTTAGTATGCCGAGTAATCAAAATTCTAATATAAAACCCTCTCGGCTGTGAAATTTTTATGAGTTTTTTTAAAGACATACTTTGAGCATAATGGTAATAATACACGTTTGTTCCATTTTTTATTTTTTTTGAATGTAAATAGAATATGCCGCAATGCTTGTTATATAGAAAATGTCGTGCATTGTAAAAGAAAAGTATGAATATGAGCTTTATAAATTTCGCTGTAGTAGTTGAGTTTTGAAGTAAAGCTTCTAATGAAATTTTAGATGATTTGATTTAAGTTTCCAAAATGCTACTTGTATCTGAAATCAAATTTAAGATTCGTTTCACAACTTTTCTTATAACTGATTGTTTTTCTTGACTGCATTCAATTTCCCATTTTACCACGGTCAATCTAAAGTTCTCCGTACTCGCATTCCCTAACAAGATAAGAAAATACCTACTTGTTTGATACTTCAGCTTTTGTACACATTTATAGTTACTTTACGGGTTAAAACCCGTGGCTATAAATATTTTCTGGTGTTAAAATACTATAAAATATTTATAACGTGTAAAGTTTTTCTATTTTTATTTTTAAATAGAGCACGTGGGCCTAGGCTTCCTCCATTGCACTACAATTATACCTTACAGGGTTGGCTCTTTACAGTAGAAATTGACCATCACAGCCTAAATTTAATACTAAAAAAGTACTACATCCATGATTCGTCTATATAATTATTATATATCATACTTCCATAGTTTTAGTAACAATTACTAAAGGTATAATTATTATTTAGGTTTTCGAGTTTTAATACGCAGCTGTCGCAGCGCTTACACGCTAAGTAACAACTCTGTGCTTACATTAAATCTGCAGTCAAATCTAAGCACATAGTTGTTAATGGGTGTGGTAAACTAACAGACAGCGCGCGTATATAACTTTACAACTATTTTTATTGCTAGAGCCTAAATATAATGATGGTAAATATGTCGAGTTTCGTGCGGGGTGTAAGTGGCCGGTGGCCCATGGAGGTGGGAGGAAGATGGAGGACAGGGCGTCTGTGTTGCCTCTGTGCGGATGTCTATGGGAGTCGGTAGGCATGAAGGTGGCTCCGACTGCTCGTTTGCCCCCTTTCACAATATAAATCTATACATATAATAAAACAGTAAAATTCGTGTGACATTGAATATATTTACGAAAAACTAATTGGGTGCGATGTTAAAATAGTATTAGAACACTTTTCAATGTTTCTAATTTTTTTGTTTGTCTGTTTGTCAGGGCTAATCTCCAAAACTACTGAACGTATTCGAATTAAACTTTTTGTGTCACTCCCACCTCCATGGGCCATCGGCTACTTACACACCGCACAAAACGCGACAACACAGCTGTCACTTTACGCCGGTCTCGAGTAAGCGCGTGGTACCTCTCCTGTAGTGCCGGCCCAATTCGGCTGCACGCAAGTATGCAGTGTGGTACTACCTCTTACTATATGATTTCCTATTAAAACCTTTCTTAGCAGTTGTCACCTAGAGCAGTGGGAAATTCTAAAATTTTCATTTTTTCATTTTTTTTCTTGAATGTAGATTACTGGCTGGGTAGGACAATAATAGCGTAGATTATGTTGACTTACTAAAGATGCGTGCGTCCGTTTCCTAGACAAACTTAGACACGGAAATGTCGCAGAAACTATCTTGTAGAATGACTTATGAAAATACAAAAAAAAAATAGTACTTTAAGTTTGGCCGCATCTTACGTCACTCATAATAAAACTTAGATAAAGTATAGTATAAAATAAAAGTAACGCTAGGCGTTTATTTATTTTCAGTCTAATTGCTTAGAGTATAGGTAATATTATTAGTACCTGTGGCCGTGACCAACTAGATGGTGACCGATCCTGGGTACCTCCCCGGCCGTGCCGGCCCAATTCAGCTACATGAATGCGTGCATGACATTTGTGGAAGTAATTGTTTAACCTTTTTAATAACTGTTTTTATATTATTAATAAAGACTTATATAACAATTGGTCCCCAATCGACTTGGATATTCAAAATTTTATTTGATCTAAAGATTTAAGTAGTTCAGCCTGTAACTTCTGAATGAACTCATTTACATTTAACATTTTCTAATAAGTCGACTAAAGCTACGGTCGATTAGTCTGAGCCGCGGGAGTCTTAAATTTCCATATTGGACTCCTTAATTTCTTACAAGTTAATTAGTTTCTACTTTTCTCTAATGAACTCTGCTAAAATCAGACTTTATCTCAATATGCGAGGAAAATATTAACTTTCTGTAGATAATTAATGAATAGCCGAAAATCAAAAGCACTAACTAATGAGTGATATGATACTCGTGCATGTCTCTCGTGTTGATTGTGCATTAACGCATAATCAACGTCATGAACATTTAATCAAATACAAATACGATTAAGTTTGCCGTGTAAGGTAGTCACACCAAAGACAAATTTAACAACACTTCATACTGTATAAGTCGTCAAGGCAGGGAAGATAAAATTCTGTTTACATTATCTACGCTAGAAATATATTACCGTCTTGCCGGGTTTAAACAGGTAATAAGGTATAATTATTTTTTTAAACAATTAAATGCCTTACATGATCTAATCTCACATGACTTATACTAACATCACCTATATATGATAAACCGTCAGTGAGTTGCCTACTTCGTAATTGAATTACAATTTTGCGTATGAATTTGTGGCGTGTTGTGACCACTGGGTGGCAAGTTGGCAAAATGCCTCGGTCTCCTACCCCGAAGGGGCCAACAGTTAGAGGAGAATCCCAACTAAAAAAAAATAAAAGCTTCTTTATGTTCAAAATTCATCTTATGGGCCCCATCCGATGAATTTGCCACGGGCCTCGAGCGGTATAGTTACGCCACTGCCACTGCATTGGTACGAATTTCATTAGACTGTAATTAGGTTCATAGGTTAAATTCCATTCACCAAGCATTCTTCATAAACAATGCAGTTGAAATTAGCAATACGTGGGCTGAGTTATGCTGGTACGTTTGTGGAGAGCTTAAAAATTATTGCATGAATGTATGACGAATCGACATTTACCAGGGTTGTTAAATTGCAACTCAAATTTGTGATCCCAACATTCCAATACGTATAACACGAGCCGAGTATCTAAACATATATATTTATTGTTATATATTTATTTATTGTTATGCGATGTAAGTATTCTTCACAGGCCTTTCGTTTGAGCTCTCCATCTATTCGTTTGCTACTTATGCAACAAAAAACATAAGTCGTAGGTACATCATAAACAATGGTCAATAAAGGATTATATACGATTCTGTATTTCAATTTAATTTATAGGTCAATGTCGATAAAATAAAGTTCTCGGCGTATTACTTATAATTACTGTGTGTGCGATAAACCCTTATCAGTGGTCCTCGCAGCGACATTTGCGGACTGCGATCGAGAGCGGCTGATACAGTACGTGTGACGTCACGCGCTACCTTATTTGATAGTGCAACTTCAAATGATGGGTATCATAAACCCTTATCAGTAGTCCCCGCAAAGACTTCCAATTGTCTATATTTTTATTGTGTAAATCATACAGTTTTAATATTGTATATGTGCTTAAAATAAATTAAATGTTCTAATTAAATAATCTCATTTCATAGTTTGGTTTATGGTCAACTTCAACTTTCTCAAATAATTAAAATTAGATATGCAATGTAATAAACTTTATAAAATCGTGCCTTCTCAGGCATTTATATTATTATATTAAAAGTAAAATATTCTTTTGCCTAATCAGTATTGTACAGTACAATAGTTTCTTTTAAAATTAGTAGCGTCTAAGAACGAATAATCTCCTTGAATCTCACTACCATTCTACTAATTATATTGATCATTTTAATCTTTGTGAGTCGTGCATGCCTCCAATATTATAAAAAATAGAGAATATAATATAGACGTAAGTTCAATATCACAGAACAGAATATATTTTATACATGAGAGGTCTAATTGGTCGCACACAATTACACCGCAGTGTTTGAAATGCTAACGTCGGAGTACGATCTAACAATGACGTATCTAAACATCATATATTGAGCCAAGACAGACGATTTCGTATGCCGTCGCAAATTCTGAAATAAATTGTATGTATAAAATATTACTGATAACCTAAATTATTTTACCGTTGGTTTAGAAACAAATGTCGAGATATATTGTAATTGTTAGTTGTTCTTGTCCTTCACAACAGATTTTCCATTTGGTGTCCTTTGTTTGTTTAATATTATCAACACAAGACGTACATAATATACTGTCACTATTTACCTTACCTTACCTACCTCATATCACCCGAGCGCGGAGTAAGGTCGAATTAATCTAATGTAGACTGTCACTACAGGACCCGGTGTTAGTTCGTTAGTCACAGTTTGACGATAGGTCACATTTTATAAACTAATTTGCAAACCTGACTTCAAGCTGTTCAATATTTGTCGGGCTGCATTTCGATAAATGAAAAAATATATTATATAGTACATAGTAGGGTGGCAAACAAGTAGTGGGATCATTTTTAATGACTACCGACGCCCTTAGACATCCGCATATAGCTTATACAGATGCGTTGCCTTCCTGCTCCTCCTTTGGGCCACCGAATACTTACTCATCGCATGAAACGCAAGTGCACGATTGTAATTTAACGTCGGTATCTTGTATGCTTAGGAATTTTATGAATATCTTTTATAGTTCAAAATAAATAATATATCCTATAGCCAAATTAATGATGATATGAGTTATATCAAAGACAAATTCAGATTCTCGCGCTTCCATGCTTTATAGCTTTGAACATCTTTCAGAATTCTCTAGCGAGAACAATATCACTAACGAGTTCACGCTCATGAGCTGGTAAGTGATATTACAACTTTAGTAACTCAATTAGCTTCGCTTCGTTTTATTTGTCTCATGGTGTCATGAACTCATTATAATAGTGCGGTTAATTCGTATTTGTGTTAGGTATTTTTCAGTTCTTTATCATTACATCATTAGCGATAAAAAATCTGAAATGTTTGTGTGTTTTCTATGCTTTGTTGCATAAAATGCTGAAGGGATAGGTATGAAAGTTGGCACATATTATGTAGATAACTTTTATATAGAAATTTTATCCCGAAACTATTTGATAGATACTTTGGGACATGTTTTTCAGTGGGGGTGATCACAGCACACATCCAGCTTAAAATAAAAAAAAATGCCAACACAGTTTTTTTTTCATATACTAAATAGTAAGGAGGAAGGAGGCTAAGGCTATAATAGATAAATTCTCTGATATTAATGTTTTCAGGCGTCGTCTATAGTCAATATACTATCTAATTATCTTATGTCTACTATGTTCTAGAGCACATCTGATATTATTTACACATCTTTTAAAATAGAGTCCATTTGCTACACATTTCATGCCTTTAATTTCTCGAGCGAGTGACTCTAAGCATTGAACAATAAGGCTTAAGAATTACTTAACGTAGAACGCTCTGCGTTACTCCCTAGGGAGAAGAAATATGTAGCTGAATAAGAAGAGGTACACAATTTCGTATCAAACAAATCAAGTATTACACAATCATTTAAGCATTGAAAAAGGAAGCGCCGTCATAGCCAAAATAAAGTGCTTATGAAGACCAAGTGTCGACCATCCACATGATGACAGACTATCTTCCAGATGCGAGTAGTTCGGAATGCGTGAAAGCCGCACAAGAAGCAGACAAAATGACGTCTTCTACAGTTTAATTATATGTATAGATAAATTATTCATATATTCACAAGTGTTGAAGATAAAGAGTGCCGTAATTATGTACGCTATAATATTATTGAACACAAAAAGGTTGGTGGTGGTTATTTACATTTAAGTAGTTCTCGGCCGCCTCGAACAGTTATTACCCCCCTAAACTGACTCACGTGGTCTACCGCAGTGTTACACCGTAGCACATGTACTCTTTTAACATTGTTTTAAATATTTACGTGAATATGATGCATACAAACTATGAATTGTTATTCCGTGATGACAAAAAACATATGTTATATTTTATGTACGATATCTTCTTTATACATGTAATTCCATTATTATTAAAAAGTCTGAATGCAAATCAAATACGTAATATATTTTGTAGTAAGCCAAAGAAATCCAAAAATGATTAAGTTGGTCAACAAAACCTTAAACCATTCAACAGGAAAATATTTAATAGAAAGCTACTTCTTAAATTGCAAGAGCAACCACGGTACGCGATAAGAGTAGTAGTAGTAGTGAAAACTACATTCAGTACGGCGAATACCGAGTAACTTGGGAAAAAAGTAAAGTAATATGGGGGGGTTCAGACACCTGGTATTTCTAATGTTGTCAGAAGTATGTGTATTCAGAGTTAAATGAGGTGTTCGGCGGAGAAGTGTTAAGTTTCTCTCAGCAAATGGGTACCATGGCTGAAAAGTATGTATATGCGTCGAGTTTTCAGGAACTATTTCAAAAATACACGTCTACAAAAAAAAAATACATTACTATCTAGCGCACAAATTAGGTTACCAAAGGTGTGAAGTATAACTAACAAGTATAAGTGACATGGTGTCACTTTAACAGAGAATGTGTGACGTGTACTTTATTAACTAGTAAAATACATACAAAGTACCTACATTCGTTTAATAATAATAATTATTATTATTATTATTTATTCAACTAACCATGACTACTTTAAATATAAAAATCTTACCAACTAACTTATTGGGCTACGAGTTCAATTAATGAAATATTATTAATTATAGGTACATGATTCACCGATGCGCCATTAGCTATCGCACATCAATAATTCATGTCAGTCCAGCCGGCTGAATGTCATGTCCAGGAGGATGTTGGCACTACTCCATTATACATATTTGTTTTATTTTTAATAGTATTGGTGAGCAAAGAAATAGTCGAAGACGTATGATGACTATCGAAGCTCACAAACATCCGCATCACTATTACAACTATTTTTAATGTAGTTTAATTGTATTTGTTCATGGCCCTTTCTCTTACAGGTTATTATGAGGTATATTATGAGGATGATAATTATCAAGTTAAAATGTACAAGAATGTATTAAATATTATTGACCGCCGCTAAAGCTGGCAACACTCCCACCAGCTCATTAAAACTTTTACAACTATTACCGAACTGCTAATTATCCGTCGAAGATTTAGTTTTTGCCTAACAAAGTTTTCTGAGCATATTGAGGTTGTAAGAATTTCAACGACTTGAATATGTTAGCGCAATTTGCGTGCAAACAAGCCAGCCAAATTACTGCCGACTCTTAATGTTTATGTGTCTCGACTGTTAATTTGGCATAGCCGCATTTGTGAAATTATACAAATGTTTTTGTTATTAGAAGACTAGCTGATAGCTTGTTAAGCGGTTGATTTTAGCGTTTAAAGACATCCTTATAGCGAATGGCGTTGCTTCACTTTATTAGATCTACACACTAATCTTTAAAGAAACAACAGTAAAGTCAATTGTATAATAAACGATGATTTTTGACTACCTAACCTAAGTTTAAGGTTAACTCAGTACTCACTGCAAAAGTCAGAGCTTTTTAGTCTTTCGATGCTTATAGAAATCCGCCGTGTATTGATATAGACCATGAATATATATCTACACCCCGTCTCCTTGTATCCCTTATGTCTAAGTTTTGTGCACTATCCAAATGGCAAAACTAAGCACACATAATCAAAATCGACAGCAGACAATCAATATAGAATCATCCATCAAATTGAATTAAAAAAGAAAACTTAACTCCGCTGGCTCAGTGATCCGAAGTGAGTCTTGGCCTCCGACAAGAGAGTGCGCCACTTTACTCTGTCCTGCGCGATTTCCCAGATCAAATTGACGGAGTTTAAAAACTATAGAGTGAAACGAGGGCCAGTGCCCGCCCTTAAATACATACAAGAACTCACAGTGTTAGCGTGTTTTAAAAACCTTGTAAGGTCAATTCTATCAGAGGCTATCTAGAAGTTTAGTTATTATCACAAGCAAGTGCTATAATATTAATAAAGTAACTGACAACCACCGCTAGGCAACGGCCCTCGCTTGACTCTATAGTGTATACTGTATGAATTTGATGGTTTATTCTATATTCATAACCAAACAAAAGTGTTACCCGAGCTGTCAAAACGCGTCTAAAGACGTTTTTACACGCTAAAATCCTTCAGTTACGGATAAGAGATTCAGAAATTATTACTACCTAATTGTTATATTACAGATAAAGTTTTAACTTCAATCATGTTTAATATATTATGTATTTAGTTCAATAGTCTTTTACAGAAAGATACAAACACACCACAACATTTACTAGCCAATTTGTGATATCAAAGACATTCGCTTTATTTAAAACAGTGTCTGAGTGATTGATCGCTATTCTGACATCTGATGAAAAATTATTGTTCACGAAGTAGATTTGGATGAAAGATTCAAAGTAAATTATAGATGACAAAAGGTTTTAGTTGATATCGAAAAAGATTAATGTGCTCAATCATAAGCTCGTTACTTCTTGTAAACAACTAAATTAAAATTAGATTATGAGCTGTACCGCACTTTACTTTATGTGTATGTCACTGAACTCCTGATAAATGGCTGAAACGATTAGTATTAACAATTTTCATGCGTTTAGATGGCGTCTGGATAGTTTAAATTCACAAATCAGCTAATATATTCGAGATACCGACTGCAGTGCCATCTGCAGCCCGGCAGATGGCACTGCAGTCGGTATCTCGAATATATAATATAGTAGGGTAAAGTAACGGGTTGAAAATTCGGCCACAGAACATCACACGTTACCATCATAACATATTTTGATAAGATAACATCTGACGTATAGCTAGTTCTACATAAAGACAAAAGTTACTTTTTGGTAGTGCCACACTGCACTCTTGCATGTAGTCGAATTGGGCCGGCAAGTCCGGGGAGGCACCTCTCGCTCTCACGAGACCGGCGTAAAGTGACAGCTGTGCTGTCGCTTTTCGTGCGGTGTGTAAGTAGCTGGTGGTCCATGGAGATGGGAGGAGGAAGGAGGGCAGCGCATCTGTATAACCTCTATGCACTTGTCTATGGGCGTCGGTAGTCATGAAAAGACGACTGCTCGTTTGCCCCCTATATCATAAAAAAACTTGTTCAAAGCAACAAATTATTTCTTTGGGAATTAATTAACCACAACTGATTAACTAAATCAGTATAAGCGTATTTTAATAAAATATATCATATTTTATTAAATTACGCTTATACTGATTTAGTTTTATAAGAAAGCTCTATTAACTACTTCAAGTAAGGTTAATCTAACACTAAACCCCAAGCCGGTTGATTCAACACATCTCAGGTCACACATTTCACAAACATAATATAATTCTCACCGATGAAGTATACATACTTAATCTTTTTAAATCCAGTAACTTTCCTTAGCGTTATTACTTCACACTACTTAAATTGGGTTCAAGTTCTTCTAAGTGACGTATAAACCTATACATATAATAAAACTGTAGAAGACGTCATTTTGTCCGTGTCTTATGCGGCTTTCACTTGAAAACTACTGGACGAAAATTGATGAAACTTTTGCATGCCTTAAGCGCGAGCGTAGGTATGCTCTACTCTCGCCTAAAAATCAAAAACTGGGTTCGGTCAGAGTTTTATTTTAAATAAATAATAATATAGTGCTTAAAGTAGGTTGGCCTTCATACCACAATAAAAGAAAACATCAATGGTCATTTTTCTAAACAATAAACAGCAATCCAACCCACAATTTAGATAAAAAAATGAATTTTTCAGAATAAATTCTATGAAAAACATATAACATTCTCTCTGTAATCTCCATAACTTTTGAAAAACATAACTAATCGATTTAAATTTTATTTCAATAGGTCCGTAAATCTATTGTGACGAACTGATTAGAAAACCATAACTCAATTATTATTCGTTTTATTGTAAAAAATCAAATGTGTACTGTTGAAACTAAAAAATTTACATCTTAGGCAGCCTAATATACAAATACAAAAAATATAAAACCCCTCAACAGTGACGTTTACTCTCAGAGTAAACGTCAAAAATGTGTCAACAGTGAGCTTTACTCTGAGAGTAAAGCCACTTGAGACTTTATTTTCACAACGTTAGAGTGTATAATTGAATAAATCGCGTTCGCGCACTTAAAACATTATGGTAAGAGACATTCTTTATGGTTAAGTTTTAATTGCGTCATTCATATAAGCTGCCAGCACAATTTTATTGGTCTAACGTTTATTAATTTATGTTTACCAACGTTTCTCGACTAAAATTATGTAATTTATATTGGTAATAATCGCTTTTATCTGAAGCAGTTTTTATTTTTACATTATGATGTCTAATAAATATAAAATAACTTATTTTCTTTAAGATTCAAGTTTACCATAAAACTATTTGAAAATTAAAAATAAAAAAAGCAATTTTTGGTGAAAAACGTATATGTTATCATGAGTATCTAATTTAAATAACATACGTATGACACGAGTGCTTAAGGCATGCACATTTGGTTTTACCAAATTTTTTATATATAATGCTGCAGTCGGTATCTCGACTTGAAATACACCATTGTAGGGCAAAATAATGAATTGACAAGTCGGCCACATAACATTATCCGTTACCATGACAATATACTTTGACAAGACAACAATTGTCAAGTCAACTAGTATAATATATAACGGACTCTTCTGTGGTTGATCGTCCATCCTTAAAAATGTATGTAATGTAATGTATTCCGTTTCCAATTGAAACAGACTCTTTTGGTCTGTTACAACTTACAGTTTGTTTATTGTACGTTATTTCAATATT
>LUGF01047561.1:21012-33361 GCA_001625245.1 Calycopis cecrops
ATTATTTTGAGAAGTTTTGGTTAAAAGAAAAATTGGTGAAGATGTGGTGCAACTACGGTGAGCTTCATCGAACAAACAACGCGGTGGAAGGATGGAATTATAAAATTAATACATTAATTAATAAAAATCGTGGCAATTTGCTAACCATCTTACATTGTTTGTTCGACGATGCTCAACTCTCCTCTTTTAGAAAACGTCAACATGAAAATTACAATTCTAGCTCTCAACCGAAACGGAGGAAAGATGATAGAGATAAAGATAATTTTCTATTGAAAACGCGTTTGCAATTATTAAGAGGAGATATATCAGTGAATTATTTTCTTGATAAAATCTTGGGCTTTTTACGTTCCTAACTCTTAATTGGATTCCAGGAATATACTGTTACTTTTTATGAACTGCTTTTAAATCACCTATCATCTATACTAATAATACAAAGCTGAAGAGTTCGTTTGTTTGAACGGGCTAATATCTGGAACTACTGGTCCGATTGGAAAAATTCTTAGTTCAGTATTAGTTAGTTCATTTGGCGAGGAAGGCTATAGGCCTGACTGCGGAAAAAATACGAATTCGCGTAAACGAAGTTACGGGCTTCCGCTAGTTTATTATAAGTAGCCAGTGGGTACGTTTCCATACTGAAGAGGTTTTATCTAACAAATTTGACCCATGATTCAGGAAGTAGGTATTACCATTCTACCTATGACATACTCGTTTAGACTTAAGAGTGGATGTTGGAATGTAACTAAGGCAAAAAAGTATTTTTAGTTACATTAAATTGGGATTTATAAATAGTGTAACTATATGGAATAAAAATATCCAACTAGTTACACTAATGTAACTACAGTGTAACTAGACGGAATAGACCTACAATACATGTATGTTTTATGGTTCCGTACCTAAAAAGTAAAAATGGGACCCTATTACTAAGTCTCCGCTGTATGTCTGTCACTAGAATAAATCATAAAAACTAGTCATAAACCGTGATAGCTAGGACGCATAAATTTTCACAGAATAAATAATAATGAAATAAAAATTAAGTAAATATCAAACATGGGCTTCCATACAACAAAAAAAAGCAATTTTTAAGCATTCTTTACTCGATATTTATAATTAATAAGTATTTAAAAAGTAAGTATTTGGAAATACATTACGTATACCTAATAATAAATACGTACCTAATACATCAAAAACAAAATCGTACAGTGCATAATATGTGAACGCGCGAGCGTGCGACGGCCCTGTGTCGCCGATATCTTCGAAGATAGCCCGAGCCGTAGGTATAGAACGCGTGACCTCGAGCGAGTGACGGACGCCTGGTAACGGTCACTTTCTGGTGTAGTTGATAAGAGCGATATGAAGAGAAAATTGTTTTTTCGTCGAAGCCATTTTCATGACTACCGCTGCCCATAGACATCCACATAGAGGCTATACAGACGTGCTGCCCTTCTCTCTCCTCCCACGTCCATGGACCACATTCTCACATGATTGAAACAAAAATATTAGTTCTTGTCGTATTTTGGCTATAGCGTGCAGCTCTAGTTACCTAAATATTATACTTTATTTGGATTAATACAACGGCAACCTTCATTCTACAATTCGAATGTGATAGCACCCACACATGATAGGAAGGAATTCCTGAATAATTTTCCAATTCTTGATTTATTTTAGTTCAAAATTAATAAAACTGATTTGAGGCATGACTATGCTTACCACGCCTATGAGGAGATTAATTAATTAATAACATAACCAAAATTTATTATTAATTATGCATGAACCATGAAGCTGTTAGTTTTAAAAAAGTTAACGTTTAGTTGCTTTGTGCTTAGTTCGCTATGAAATCAAATTTTAATTTATATTTAATTCTCAATCTACTTGAAAGCAGCAGTGAGAGAAAATGTGACGAGTAAACACAAATACGGCTTTGGTTAAGAGGATTAGTTTAAGCTAGTTGTTATAATATTATTCGGTGTCTGGGCGACCGAGTTCATCTCGGCAATATGAATCCATCTCGTTGATTTTAATGTAATATTATAAGTACCTACACCTTATCTAATTTTGGTTTCGGCGATCTAGCAAGCAAGCGGATCCAAAGACACAATTTCACTTTTATTATCTTATATTCATGATAGAAAATTAATTACTGGATCAATATGTGCAAAAAAATAACGGTTGATTGATTTTGTAGGAATCTAAAACGAATGATTATTTTTAAAGGTGGTAAAAATGTGTGCCTGAATCAATTTAAGTAGCTGATTAAACCTTGATTTATGAAGTTTCAACTGCAAAAATCAACCCCAGGGCTGATCTACGTCCAGCTGCATACGTCGTTCCGCTGTTGATAATAATTATAATAATGATTGAGTGTAAGGCTTTAAATTTGGTGGAATATCGATATAAATAATAAAGTTGTGTTTTGTCAACTGTACTTGATCCAACGAATCATTCTATTATCAGAAGATGTTTTTTGAATTAATTTCAGTACCTACTACTACACTTTTTATCCCATTACCATTGATATGAAATACTATTATATACTATTCAGTTGAGACTACAGAAAAATATACATAGTATTCATAAGTAGACACTTATCTTAGAAATAGGAAGTTCCATACTGAATTACATAGGTTCCATACTATTACAGCCTAATTGTGCAGTATACTGTCTTGTTTCCTGAGGTTTGTTAGCTGGTGGCCCTTTGGAGGGGAAGGATAGGAGAGTAAGGCATCTGCGTACTGTCATGCGAATGTCTATAGGCGTCGGTAGTCTACAAAAGACTCCAACTGCTTGTTTTCCCTCATCATACTATAAAAATGGTGAGTGAAATATCGAGACTGAAAAAATAAACCTTGATAATTAAATTATGATAGCTAAACTAATTTTATACTTAATCTTGCCACGGTATTAAAAAAAATATAAAGGTACGAAGTTTATTTTTTGTTAAACCGCACCTAATTAATTTTGTTACAGAAACCAAATTAGAATCGCACTTACCCAGCGAAAATTAAAATTACATATTTAAAAGTGTACCCCGGAGTCTGGTTAGCTCAGCGCCAGCTCATCTAAGGTCAAATTAAATACTAATTTGTCAAACACAACAGACAAGAGGGAGTCGAAGGTGTTTTTTTATAATATTGAGTTAAATACAGGCAAAACTAAGCCTATAAGATGTTACATTTTCATAACTTTTATAACTTGTTGTATTTTTACATGAACTTGTAATTTCCTTGAAATGTACATGAAACATTATCTGATTTACTCTTTCTGAGAACTTATATCTCTAACATGTCAAATGAACGAATATGTTTAAAACATTAAGGATCAAAGGCGACATCTTTTCGGTACCTCGCGAAGTTTCATCTCGACTTGCATTTGACTTTTTACAAAACCTCAAGTACTGTAATGTAAGCAAGGGTTTTAAACATGTTTTATTTTTATAGAATTTACATGAGAGAAATTTCGATAAATAGATCGCAGCATATTATTTAGTAAGAGGTAAAACATTCTGCTTTGCATCTGAATTTGGTTGGAATGTCCGAAAAGAAATTCTCTCTTCCTTCATATAGACGAGCACACAGGTACATTAAGTCAATATATTGTATGGACTTCAGTACTCATCCACTACCAGGACATGCTGCTCGTTTGTCTCCTATTCCTACCATAAAAAGTGTCCGTTAAATAGTGGCTAACCTTAATCATAACACTCGGCCTTGTAGTTTTTAACGGTTCACGATCGTTATGAGGCTAAGAGTGTTTACCTTTTAAGCGTTTTCACTTTAAAATTAGTAAACCTACATGAGGTATCTTTTGAACCCATGAAAAAGTGACCCTGCTATTTGTATGGTTCGTAAGAAGTACATGTGGTACATAGTTATAATACTGACGCTCGATGCTTCTGAGATATACAAATTAATTACCAGTTTTGAGTTAAAATATTGAGAAACAAAGCAGTATATTATGCATATTATATGCCTCCATAAGGTCACGTTTGTATGGTGTATGTACCCCATCGTAATAAGCATATTATTATGTGCTTCTTTCTCGAATTTGACTACAGCGGATAATTTATAAAGACCAGCTAAGTACTTGATCCGATGAGTCATTCTATTACCAGAAGATATTTTTTCAACACTAAAGAAAGCTAATGATGATAGTCGTAAGATTGATGACAAAGACGATGATTATTTTTATGACAATTATTGTTAACTTCATAGTGTTTTGTAACTATATTAAAAGTCCAGTTTGGATTGTAGTAAAAAAGATAGCGTTCATTTAAAAGTTGAAGTTAATCCTTCGAGGTAATATAAGTTAAGTTTGAATAGACGGCGCACGTTAGATGAGCATCTAACGTGTTGGCGCCGCGCCACTAGAGATCGCTACGTGAAGAACCTAGCGTTTTAAGCGCTGTGCCTCATGGTTTCATCTACTTCAAATATATCTGATAGTAATTGTTATTTTAACTAGTTTGATTTTAAATAATTTCTGAGGATACAAAAAGAAATTATTATTTTTATATTGCACAGGAATGAAAAATTTAAAGTCGCACATGGCTGAGGTAAGAGCTACATAGAGAAGAGCTATTCCATCAAGTTTTCTTGAATACGAGGAGAAGGCCAACGAGCACTTACCCACGAACCACCTATGCTCCTACCCACCTCTCGGTATACGGAGCTAATCGGAGATGCACGGGGGTTTTCTCATCGCCTCTTTTCCCCAACGTGCAATTCTTGACTCCCTACAATCTGTTTAAGTGTCCTCTCGTTATATCGCTCTTCCCTTTCGGGGGCCTGACATCACAGAGACAGAAGTCGTCATCGGCCCTGTCAGTCATTACACATTACATTACAGTCATTGTTTATAGGTCAATGTTGATATAGTAAAGCTTATTAGTGGTCCTCGCAGTGACACTGGCAAACTGCAAGCGGAAAAAGGAATAGGTACAAGAACATAATATGAAAATGTGTCCCGGTTTACCTCACTGAATAAGTCTTGCAATTTGACGATCATAAAAGCAAGAGCACTTGGTATCTCACTAACAATTCATGTATTTTTCACGAACAAACTAATAAGTAAATTTTAATGTTTTATCACTTAAATTGCTAGTGATCCAACTGTCAAAACTAATCATACTTCTTTGGAATAAACATAACGAAAGCTAAGCTTAAATAAGTAAGTTAGGTAAGCAAGACGCAATGGGCAGTTCAGATTGCTCGCATAACAGATAGCCGCTTTGAGAAAAGGTTCAGCTGATAATGAAAAAGTTAAGATTGCGCGGTGCCTACAGCAAGATCTATTCAAGGCTCTTGAATATCATTTTTTTTGAGTATTCAGCCTTTACATGATTTGAGAGCGTCATTGAAAATGCTCAAGCGCGGGGTTCATAGCATTTGTTACTTTTGTTACATGGTTAATCCGGTACTGGTATATGTTCGAACTTTTACAGATATCTCAGCGCTATTATTCGCAGGACAAAGGCGACTCTCCTCGATCCTCTTACAAGACTTAACGTGACCTCCAAGTCTCGAAGGCGATATTATTTACTGCCAACTTTTTAGTTCGGTTTCTAGGTTTTATTTTATTTTATTTTATCAACGTAAAATATTCTATACCTACATTAAGAAGAAATACATTTGTTTGCATACTTCAAATAGTAAAGTGACATACGATATATTTTACTGCGGTTGAACTATTTTTATTATTAAGATCCAACGAAGTGGGCACGGGTTTGGGTTTTAAAAGTTTTAATAGCCACATATCTGAAGCTAATTATGCAAAAGTTAGAAGGAGGGAATACAGAGGTAATAATAGAGATAACTAAGAGTGTTTCGTTGTGTAGAAAAGTACCCCTAGCTTAGAAAAGCCGGTGGTGTTGTGTTGTGTGAAGTTTCGCATTTACTATTACAATTCGTGCATATCTGCATAAGTATTATGAGATGCATGGTCATTGGAACAAATCTTACGATTATTGAGTGGGTGATAGTTCATCCATACTTCATTCACTATAATGCAGCATAACACTACCTTTTTTACAAATGACTGAACTATGTTAATAAGGTTAACTCTCTCTCCTATCAATTATTTTAATATAATATCCAAAGTCATGGACATTGCGTCTAGTGTGAAAGCATTAAAAAAGTAGATAGAGATTCGCAGCATTACAACCGGATACCCTCACATTGCACGAAAAACGACGCCACTTAGTAGCAGCATTCTGTAAGCGAGAGGTATCTATCTCTATCTTCTATAATTCCTACCCATTTTGGCTACAAAAAATGGCATCTCTCGCTAAATTATATAAACCAATATTTATAATATTTTTGTTTTAAAAACTAATTGAATCATCAGCCGTTGTCTTGTAATACCGTGTTGTAATGTTAGGTGGCAGAATTGTCCTTTAAAATCTGTTATTTTCCCCTACAATAATTTCATGTCGAGTACCTGACCGCATCATTATATTACCGAAGACTTATATAACAAAAAAGTTTCATCAAAATCGGTCCAGTAGTTTTTACGTGAAAGCTGCACAAGACACAGACAAAATGACGTCTTCTACAGTTTTATTTCGCCTACGAAGGCTCCTAAGTTGGTACGACCAATTTTCGACAGATGGTGCCACATTCCAATGATTTTTATATTTTGCAATGATAGTCCATGCTGACGTATCTGTTGGTGGCGTAGCGCATTGTCACGCTACCAATAGATACGCAGGCACTATACAGCTAGTGTACAGACAAATTTTAAGAGCAAATTTTGCAGTGTTATGTACTATATAATAAGTCGCAGTCGGATTGCATAAACATTACAAAACAGGGCCGTTTTGTAATGCGGCGGGTCAACGATTAGCCGGATCGAATACGGCTAAGTCAAACTCCACCAGAAAGTGTTAGCCGTATTTTTTTTCACAAATGACTTGAAATCGAGTATTCGTGAGTATTCGTGAGTGTGGGAGGCTTAAGGGTGTTAATAGCCAAAGTGTGATTTTTAGAATCATATTTGGATGGGTTAGGTTATGTTAGACTATGTTTATACACAACGAGCGAGAGAAGTCCAGTGGATTGGCACAATGAGGCTAAACGTGAGCCGCCATATTGGAAAACGTTTCTCAACGACAATCCGGCTAATCGTTGACCCGCCGCATCACAAAACGGCCGTGTTTTTCTAAATAGCTAGCCGTAATGTAATACGGCGGCTTATACAATCCGACTGCGACATATTATATATTAATATGTTGCTAAAAGCCTCCCGTTGTCTTAATTGGTACGAAGATTAATTTCTTGAATTCCGAGACTGCGGCGAGACGGTACGGTATACAATTACTAGATGTGAGTCATTAGAATAAGCAAATAATATTCGCTGGAAATTTCTCGTGTAAAGTGAAGTTTATTTATTTTGAATTTTAGGAGAAAATTAACTTTGTGTTTTGTATGCACTAAAATGTTATAGTTAAAACCAGTAGAAATGTAGGAATAAACCTTAGAATCAAGCCGTTACGTGGTAAAAATTGCTGCATTGTAGCCAAATCGGTTGGCATCTAAGTGTAAGACAAGAGAAAAAGTAATCGGTAGCTCTTATAGGATCGAGAGGATCGCTGAGCATATTACTTGGTCTTGCTGTTGTGTACGCATTTAAAAGGAACTCAAAGTTAAAATAGTGATTTTATTTGGCCATTTTAATTGAAATGACTACCGAAGAACATCCTTGAATACAAATGTTAATGACGTGTGGGTTGCCTCACTCACGGCCATGAGACCAGTCTAGCGTGCGCGAATTACGGCCAACCCTTTGCTCTATGATGAGTATAAAACATTGTCGCATAGTACAATGTGTAGTACAACAATAGGTATGAAACATATTTTATCATTATAATGCTATTATACGATTTATACTTGTAAATAAAATATAATATGTTTCAGAAACAGGAAGTGTCATGATGATTTATAGCTGCATTCTGCTGATGCCGGTACAATCCAAAGATACCTTTCACCCACATGAAGCGCAGCGAAGTTACATCTATGCTGCTTAGTACTAATGCGGCATTATTATACGGCGATATTATAATGTCTGATAAGATATAATTTTCATGTTAACTTTACTA
Organism: Calycopis cecrops; assembly: GCA_001625245.1. Classification (NCBI taxonomy): domain Eukaryota; kingdom Metazoa; phylum Arthropoda; class Insecta; order Lepidoptera; family Lycaenidae; genus Calycopis; species Calycopis cecrops. The sequence continues at coordinate 29,102 of LUGF01047561.1, forward strand.
AACTGTATCGAAAATCCTCGGTCCATGAGTAGGTTATAAACAAAATTAATTTCCTTGAGATCGAATAATAAAACACTCAAAATTTCAACGCACATTACTACATATATTTACGTCAGTCACCTTTGTTTTTCTGTACACAAAATATGTTTGGACAAAGAAAATCAAATAAACGCATAGATAAAATTCTCACATCTCAGATATCTTTGCCTTTATCTTTGTAAATTATGGAAATACCTCAAAAGTTTTGTTTGAAACTTTACCATGTTTTTACGCAACTTTGTTTGTTATAAAGTTTTGATGAAATGTCTTTCGGAGAATGTATCATACATTCTCCAAAAAGCGTACCTAAATGAGATTATTGAAAAAATACGTAATTTGAAATTGGTTTATTGATCAAAGCATTTCTTTGTATGTTGTATTGTTCACAAAAGGAGACTGGCAGGTTACTTAGGGCAGTTTGGAATTGGCCTGGTCACCTGCACGAACCATTATAAGGTTTCCAGCTCGTATTGTTAAACAGGTAACCTTAAAGGACTCATTTTTTTTCCAATATCCTGTCTAAAATATTTTATAAAGTTATTTATGTAGACATTTAAGTTATATACACAGATGTCAAAATGACAAACTTGTCAATTTTTTTAGTTGTGAAGACGTTTAATTTACTTTAAAGTGAAAGATGCAAAAGAGTAAGCGAGGTACGCGCGGTAAGAGGTTACTTTGTGTTCCGCTGCGACCGGTGACTGTTTCACACGCTTTTGTAGCATACAGCGCGTCTAAAACGTTATTTATGAGGTACAAAACTTTATAAATATGTTACTTATATTTCTTTTTGAATCTCTTTAATGTAATATCTACATCAAATAAATATTGTTTGCTTTACATTTCAGTTTAAAAAAGCCAAGATTTTCTTGTTCGTCGATTCACCTCAAAAGATTTGTATTCCACTTGTGGCTTTGAATAAAAAATGTGAAGAAAATTATTTTACGTCAAAGCGTGACCATGAAGAACTTGAGATGAGCCGTATGCTCGGTGAAATATTTTTTCAGCCTAAGCTCTGCGAAATGGATTTGAATTTTTAATATTCTCTTGATGGAGTCAGATATGAAAACTTTTGCGTACGTTTTATACGGTTGCGCGTTTCGCTATCAGTTATTTGTTCCGATTATTTTTTCATCTGACTTATGGAATTTCACATCAATGGGAAGATACTTGTCAAGCGTATATTTGTGAATTAAGAATATCTTCTACAGCCTGAACGGTAGGACTGAGTTCAAAATATGAGAAGTCGTTACAATTATCTTGGTTTATAGTATAGGTTAAGGTATTCGATCACAAATTCTATGTATATTTCATCAGCAAAGCTAACAGATTATGCTCTCTCTGTATGTTTAGTTCGTTATCACAAACAAGCATATTCAAACACAGATCTTCAAGTTCTGGATTCACGTGCAGATCCAACTGTTGTGAAAATTTGAAAAAAGAATGTGTGTTAAAATTCCACCATGGATGGCGTATGGTATAATCATTTAATGGAGTGACTGATTGCAGTATATTTACATACTATATAGTACTATATAGTACTATTACTACTACTATTACTATTACTACTATTAGTACTATATAGTACATACTATATAGATGTTTATGGGCGTCAAAATTTTCTGACAAGGCTCGAGCTGCTCGTATGCATGAAACAAAAAACATGATTAATTAAATATGAACATAGGTAGACATTTGTCCATTTGTATTTATAATACGAGGTAACGAGGTACACGAGGATAACAGTAGTAATAGGAAGACTAAAACACATTTACAGTAATCACAGTAATTGTGACTTACCAAAAGACAGTCACGTATTTAGAAAACAGCAATTATGCCTTTAAACGTACACTTACAAACGATAAAGACATGTTTCTTTGATATGATTGCATGAATTGTATTTCGTTTATTTTTGAACAAGGAGTAGTTTATTCTTTTTTATGTTTTTACCAAGACGTAGGGCCACGCTCCATTGCATCCGAACTGGACCGGGGTGGTTTCTCTCGTTTGCACGATACCGGCGTTAAGAGACAGCTGAGCTGTCATGTTTCGTTGTTTATGTAGCCCATGGAGGAGTAAGAAGGAGAGCGACGCATCTGTTTAACCTTTATTCGGATGTATATGGACGTCGGTATTTATGAAAATGGTTTAAAAATAACAAAATATCTAGTTGTTATACTCACGCACGGTACAAAACACCGCAGGTCAAGTATATAAGGTATCGATAGAGAAGTTTAACTCTAACACCAACATACAATATGCAAATATTATGTATGGAATCAATGTTTATGTTGCAGCAACTTATGCAAGAGGATACTGAAGAGCTGGGAGAGATAAAGATGAAGCGATGAACTACCTTTCATCGAATTGAGCCGGCACGACCATTCACACGGCTTAGAGTGACATTTGCTGCGCTAAGTGCAGTTTGTGAGTTTTTTCGGTGGAGCATTGTAGAGGAAGTGAAATAGAGCAACATATTTTAGTCACCAAAAAGCTTCGATTCCCATTAATATATTTAAAATTTTGCGAGACGATGATTAAATAATATGTCTCGACGTTTTAGTAGCAAGACATTAATGTCTTTATTACATTCTTAGTGTCGATTATCTAATTTTATAGTAAAGTATGTTTTCGATATTTAGCATCTGGCATATAATTGATTATTATTAATTATAATCGGATCTTGTAAACTCCTGTTGCCATGTCCCTAATAGCATAACCGGGACTTTAGTAGCCTACAAAACTAGGCCTTTAGACTAACTTTACATTGCTGCATTTAGTTTAGTTTGGTATGGTTTAATTTGGTTTGGTTTGGTTTGGTCCGTTCCGTTTCTTTTTACATTTTTTTTCCCGTTATAACAGTAAAGAATTCACAGCATCTCGGATTGAACTTTGGCAGTTTGCCAATGGATTTGAGTGGGTGAATGTTAAACCAGGAGGTGGAAATGGGAAAAAGTGCATCGAGAAAATTGAACCTTATATTGGCTATTTACTTCATCGTATGGAACAATAAGAAAATGTGGAGCTCAAAGAATTGTGCAATAATTTATATTGAATCCGCTTGAATTTATTTTAGATAAAACATGGCGTTTATCTTGAAATGTTTAATATAAAATAAAGTTGTATCGAAGGTTGTATATTTTATAATTACATAAATAAAATAATATTAAATATTCTCTTTTTCTATTTAATTGACATTAGTTTATCTCTAACAAAGTAACTTTTTATACACATTTACATCATAAGCATCTTAAATAAATAAACCTACTTAGAAAATACATAACATGGCTCCAACTTTTCCAATTCATAAAACTGTATAATAAGTAGAGCGGCCAATAATTGTGTATGCATGGCTCGCCCCGCTTTGATTCTAAACAAACCCTCAGACATAGGGGCTGAGTGTTTGTTTATAAACTAGGACTGAGATTTTTGTAATATCCAATGTTTGTTGCCCGTTGTATAGCATTATCATAAAGTTTTTACAATTATAAGAAATGGGATAATCGTGTTGAGATATCCATTCTCTTATAATGACGTAATGTTATGATAGACAGATAGATAATGTACGTACGCAGATAAATGTACAAAATGTTAGTAGCTATGTCATATGAAAATAATATGGTTGGTCATCATAATGAGGTGTCATTGTTAATGGAATATATAGTTTTATTTTCTTGAAAATGGGGGTAAAAATGAGACATTTTATGAATATGAAATAAAATTCTTGGCTAGCTGTTTTGGTGAAGTATGACAACAACTACGAAATTAATAAATTTTTGGCAAAAATAAAATTTAACTACAAACTTTAAACATAATATTTTATGTATGCATCATTTCAATCAAAGGAAGTGACAGAGCGTGAGTTTGAAGATCGCGGCAAACGCGCCCCGTCCACTCACTATCGAGCTGCAGTATAGTAGGTATACTTACTTACACCCATTAGCGAAATACGATTTTAAAATCAAAACTCATTAATATCAAATACTTTTTACTTTGTAATCAAACAACCATACCAAGTGTATGGAGAGTATTAAAAATTGCATTTGGCTCCATACCTACTTTGTGTAATGCAATCACTGCGATTCTGTTCTTTTTATCACCCCGCTACACTTTAATATTGCAAAATTTTGTTCAATGTATTGGTGCCAAAATGAGAAAACACAATGAACAAGTGTATAAAAATGACAGATTCCGAATTCAAATGTAATAATTTTTATTTTT
>LUGF01047561.1:33958-52403 GCA_001625245.1 Calycopis cecrops
CACGGTTGGACGTGTCGTCCTCGGAAACATTGCATACGCTCATGTCTTTCTTTATGTTATCTGTCCATCTAATTTTAGGTCTTCCCCTTTTTCTGAGTCCAACAATGGACAGTTCTTTTTATCACCCCACTACACTTTAATATTGCAAAATTTTGTTCAATGTATTGGTGCCAAAATGAGAAAACACAATGAACAAGTGTATAAAAATGACAGATTCCGAATTCAAATGTAATAATTTTTATTTTTAATTGTAACAGTATTTATGGTCAGACTAATTATAGGTGAATAAATTCTAAGAGTGAAGATATACATTCAACGTCTCATTTAAATGCTTAATTTTTGCTTTAATTTAATGCGCAATGGGGGCACACACAATTTAAAACGACCATAACACGTTTTATGGAACAACTCGAGAGCGGCGAACATGTATATTTTTAAGAATGCTTTGATCATTCTAAGTTGGTTTCATCATATTAAATGTTTTTTTTCTTCTTAGTCGCTATCTTCATTGCTGAAGGTCGTGTCTAGCTGAAAGAATGTGACTTGATCACCTGTAGCACTACATTTCTCCTTGTGTCTCTGTCTTCAACTGTCTTTATTGCACTCGGTATGGTCAAGCTGGTCAGTGTCTCCACCGAACCTGTCCAGCGCGTAGGTGATCTACCTAGAAGTCTTTTTCCTTCAACTGGCCTCAGTAGCAAAAGCTTCTCCAGTCAGGATCTCGACGAGCAACGTGGCCGAAGTAGTTTTACCATTAAAGGATAATAGTGGGTATAGTATAGTAGTTTTAGTATTAATGATAGTTGCAGGTGTAGTATAGGCAATAGACATGTAATTATATGTGCTGAATAATAAGTGTAAATATAACATAAGGCATATTATAGCGCAAATATCTGTTACAAAATTATGTAATCTCTATCGTCATTATTTTTTTTCATTTTGTGTTAGTTATGTTCATTTTATGTGAAGGCTCTTTTGATTTCAAAGCAATCTGAAATCTGATAAAGCTGTGGTTTTGCGGATATCCTTGAATATTACCTATAACTAAATAAAAATATGACGTTTATTATTTATTTTACTGTTTTATTATATGTATATAATATTTTTGATAGCGAAATCTCATAACACAATGAAAGCCCTAATACTGAAAAACTTTGGGTAACACATGTTCCCAAACTTTAGATTATCTGTAATAAACTTATTGATCAGAATAACATTACTGATTTCGTTTAAATATTCTAACTTTTAAATCTAAGTTCTCTCTAGTTGATAACGGAGTTGAAGCTGTTAAACTTTGATTATAAAGTTTGAGCAATTTTATCCCCGTCACGTACGAGAATCCGCCCGTCCATGTAAAGGTGAAAAACTTCACAATCAAATACTGTAATAATGTCGTGGAACATTTACATCACGTACCGTAGCGGGAACGCCGTAGGTAAGACATTTTACTAAAATTAAACTTTAGTGTTATTTATCATCAGCATTTATTTTAATTATCTAATAATAAATATCCATAAAGCCTTATATAAAACAGTAAAGGTTTACAACATAGTTACACGAATTGCTTGAATTAGGCATAAATTTTTAAAGAGTAACTCATGCCTACTGTACCCGTACTGGTTGTAATGTCGGGATTCGTGCACTTGAAAAGCACATGCGAGATGAGGTAAGTGAGAAGTAATAACAACATATTAACTTATTACTATGGTACATATGGTATACAACCACTTAGTCCCTGATCTCCATTTTGCATGAACAGCACGGCGCTACCATTAGTTTCCTAGATTTTAATCTGTTTAATCTGCCTAATTTAGTGCGGTTAGATAATATTTTTTTTTAATGGCAAACGAACAGTTGAACCATTTTCAAAACTGCCGACGTCCAGAAAAATCCGCATAGAGACTACGCAGATGCGCTGCCCTCCTTTCTCCTCCCATCTCCATGGGCCACCGGCTACTTACACACCGCACAAAACACGACAGTACAGCTGTTACTTTACGCCGGTCTCGTGTAATTTTGGACTTTGACCCAATTTGGACTATACAATGCTTCATTTTATTTCTTGTTGCATATTCATGTCCAATAGTGGAAGTAGAACACTGGTGATACACCTGAGTTACAGTACCAAGAAGAAAAACATAATTTTTGTCAGTAAAAAAAGTCAGGCATCACTCGTATTCAATAAATATTAATCGGTAGTAGCATGTTGAAAATTTGATCTCAATTACTCATTCTAATTCCTAATGCCACATTAAAGTTGATCTCAGACAAACACATCGTTGATTCGGCCAAATTTAGTCAAAATATAACGTGGCGGTTAACATAATATGCAAATTTGAATATGCGTACGAATATATCTCATTTCGCGGGGACTGTTTATACTGTTTCAATTATAACTATAAATAACTATTAACCCTATAGAGGTGTTAGTATGTCATTATGGATTTGGATGAACATATGGGATAGGGCTCCTCTGCCGTCCAATGATGTAATATTATGTTAATAATTATTAAGCTCTACCTATGAATGTTATGGTCTTCCAGTATTTTCATCCTAGGGGATTTCTCAGTTTGGGGCCGTTTTAACTTACCACCTTATTGTTGCCCTGGTATAAGAGTAGCTATAGCTCACTCTGTAAGATACGAGAGTTGTGGTCCATGTGGTCAAGTTTTGACCGCACTCGTTTTCTCTGAATTTTCTTTGTTGGCGTTCTTTGTCGTTTAATTTGCTGTGCAAAACAATATCTGGATTGTCGTGTGAACTACATATTTTATTGATGTAGCACCTTACAAATTGTTTATTCTCAGGCAAAAGATATTCTTTAATTTTTGCCTGTTTAATATCTAAATTGAACACTAGGGTGCGCGATATGATGGTGCAATTGCTGCCTCTGTGTTTCGTGCACAGTATCTACTACTTACCGATCTGCACTGGTATTGCTAGCTCAATTCTATGCAATATAGCGATGGCATTACCTCTTTATATAAAACTAAAAATTAAGCGGGTTAATAAAGAAAGGTTGACCAAATTACGTCACATATAGTTCAAATGTAGCAACGAAAAATTCAAAGTCACAAAGTAATTTCTAAATTAACTTTTTCGATTCTGGAATTTGGAAACAAAAGAGGGTCTAAAAATAGAACCAATAGCTAGGAGTCGCCTAACTTATCGGGAAAGTCTTGCAACATCTGAAAATACTCTTTATCTCACTACAAATAAGCTCTTAAGGCGCTGTGAATAGACGATAATTATAAATATGAGGGGGTGAGGCGGAGGAAATGGGAAGTTTCGCGCGAATGTCATCGATGCACGATCTGTTGCGCGACATATTGACATCCATTAATTTTATTTAAAAAAAAATAATTTTACATTTCAACATAGGTTCGAACCTCACTAAATATATGTTTTTATTTTGTAAATTACATATACATTTTTACTTGTTTATATTACCTACATATTTTCGTGTTGTTATTTTTAAAATTTATGCTCAGCTTACTGGGCATATATTTAAAAAAGAAGTAGTGTCATGTTCTTTCGCAGCCAAATTGAGCCGGCACGACCATGGAGTTACCACTTACTTACACGACACTGCCGTGAAATTACAGCTACAACGGTTTCGTACAGTTTGTGAGTTTCCGCTGGCTCATATAAAAGAAGGGCAAAGCATCTGAATAACGAGTATGCATAATTTGTCTATGTATGAGTACATGAAGTCAAAAGGTACCGATCTCTCGTTTCTCCCCTTAAACTGTCCGAATAAATATTAATTGCGTTTAAAACAGCAGTTATTTTTAAGGTAAGTTTGCAATTATACTTTTGCCTGTATAATAATAATACTTGTGACCGGACGGGTGTGCGTACAGCCGAATCACATAAAGTGTGGACATACGGACGGGTGGCGGACAGGTAGGACACGGAAAATATAAACAAGCTAATAATAAATAAGCAAGCTATAAACAAGCATCTTTATTTTATTTTTACATATTTACGCTCACGTGAGAAATGCGAAGATGGTCGGAGATTCGTCGACATAATGCATTTTATCCAATTGCAAAATATATCCGGTCATAGTTCTTTACAATTTAATTGCAATTTTTCACAATTGTCATTCGTAGGAGAAGAACGGACCGGCTTGATATCCAGATTCAAATTTTGATGCAATATGTGTAAAGACGACTTTATTTTCACACTTCTCGTGAAGACTTATCAAGTACACATAAGGTCAACGCTAACATGGGTCTTTTCTTCTATAGCCCACATACGTATTATATAGTCAACAAAGCCTTTGTTCCTCGCTGTCCAAATCGATACGTGGCTTTAAATTTTCGTAAAATCTTTATTGGAATACAAACTCATTGTTTTTATAGGCTCACTCGATACCTATATTTCAGTTTTCCTATCGAATTGAGTTTTTTTATTATTATTATTATTATTATTATTTTTTGTGGACTTTACACACCACGTTAGCCTAGCCCCGTGCCAAGTACCGTAAGGACTTGTGTTACGGGTACTAGACAACGGAATATATTTAATATGTTTTATAAATTTAAGAAATGTTATATATTTAAGATTTTTATTATAGAAATACATATAAATACAATATATACAATCATCCATGACCAAGGCGGGATTCGAATCCGCGACCCCTGGCGCAACACTCCACTTATTCGAGCCCTGAGCCACTGCGCCAGCCTGGTCGTCATACTTAATAATACTTAATAATCGAGCATCAAATAGACGAAGTCGTTTAGTATTTTTTTTCATAAGAAAATAATAGATCGGGTAAGCAACATAGCTGAATCTTTACGACGGTATCATGTAAGAACCTAACAAAGCAAAGAATAGATCGAACTCAATACATCAAATTAATCACAGTAAATAAAAAAAATCCCATCACATTTAACATTAATTGTTATTCGTTTCAATCGGCTGTTTATCGATACTCTTTCGTTTATCGCCCAATATCAGTACCTTATTCATTCAGTCGTCGCGTTTGTGTCTATGGATTAAAAACATGTAGTAAGTTTAATCAACGAACACCAGTCTTATTATTATAATGTAGATTTTTTTGTAAGCGACATTGAATTTCGATTTCTGGAAGATTGACAATTGTTGATGATGTTAAATCATACTTTAAATTTTATTCTTTATAAAACTAATACACTCGCAAGTTTTAGTATTAAGATGAACATTTAGACAAGAGCTGGTAGAACTGGAATTGCTGAAAAGAGAATACGTTTCGTGCGGCGAGAATACGTGGGGAGACATTTTAACTGTGATATTGTCGTATCCCTCAACAAACGCAAAAGTTTTAACGTTTCGCTATCGGAGTTTAGTTTAGCAAACTGGAGAAATTTTCAAAATATAGTATTGCAGCGTAGGTTTTCAGTTTCTCTCTGCTTTGAACTAGAAGAAAGAAACGCGAAACAGTAATAATTTTCTTCTAAGATAAAGTAAGTATAGTTTTCCAATATAAAACTTTCGAAAAGTATTCGTCTATTATGAATACTTTTTATTTAAGAATTATATTTAATATTATCTAAGTAGTAAATGAAATTAAATGAAAATATTCTTTGTTGCGCACATTATAAATAATAAGTAATACAGAATCATTCCCTTAACGTCGCTTCCAATAATGTCGCTTACAATATGGGTGCACACAAAGCATATCAAAATTAAATATAAAAGTTTTTGTTAATTACATGATTTTAACTACGTAATATTAGATGTAGTTAAATCTAGACTCACTAAAACTCGATAAAGGCTGAATCGATTGGTCTTATTGTCCAGGGAAGGAAGACAACGATGATAAGACAACGTATGTCGGGACTAGTATTATTGTAATAAAATCATTCTAAAAAAGTTTTTTTGTAATTTGTCAAAATAATAAGAAGTCTTTGCTATTTCAAACATCAAATTCAAACAATATATTATTTTTTCCATTAGGTTCAAGACTAAATCAGGCGGGCAGTGGGTGCCCCCACTTATTTTATTTACTAGTAATACGTTAATAAAATATGTAGTTCATACGACACTCTATGTGTTCATATTTGTATACTGTAAACGGGATTTAATCGCGTTTTTATAACATCGAAGTATTTATCTCGACTCTCGACGTTTCGGCCGCAATGCAACGGCCGTGGTCACGAGTAGACAGTATACAAATATGAATACAAATCGTGAAAGCTTAAAACAACTCCATGTGTTGTTTTGCACCGCAAATTAAACGACAATGAATGCCAATAAAGAAAATTCAGAGAAAACGAGTGAGGTCAAAACCTGACCACTTGGACCACAATTCTCGTGAGCTGTAATTACTCTAAGCGTAACAATATAGTGACAAGTCGAAATGACCCCCACCTGATGGATCCCCTAAGATAAAATACTGGAAGACCATAACATTCATAATTGGTGAAGCTTAATATTGGACGGCAGAGTGGCCCCATCGCATAAACATCTCATCTCATCTCTTTCATCTCTCAGTATGTAATTATATAATTACATACTAACACCTCTATAGGGTTAATAGTTATCTATAGTTATAACTGAAACAGTATAAACAGTTACCGCGAAATGAGATATATTCGTACGCATATTCAAATTTGCATATTATGTTAACCGTCACGTTATATTTTGACTAAATTTGGCCGAATTAACGATGTGTTTGGTTGAGATCAATGTGGCATTAGAAATTAGAATGAGTAATTGAAATCAAATTTTCAACATGGTACTACCGGTTAATATTTATTGAATACGAACGATCCTACTACTTACCGACAAAAATTATATTTTTTCTTGATGTACCTCCGGTTCTACTAGCGACCTACTTCCACTATAGGACATGAATATGTCACAAGAAATAAATTGAAGCATGACGTAGGTGTAGGCCGAATTGGGCCGGCACGACCGGGGTGGTACCTCTCGCTTACACGAGATCGGCGTAAAGTGACAGCTATGTAGTCGCGTTTCGTGCATTGTGTAAGTAACCGGTGGCTTATGGAGGTGTGAGGAGAAAGGAGGGCAGCGCATTTGTATAGCCTCTATGCGGATGTCTATGGGCGTCGGTAGTAATGAAAATGGCATTGACTGCTCGTTTCGCTACCTTTAATATAAAAAAAAAAAAAATTTCCAGGTTATTTTTTTTTAGTTTTATTAATGGATATCTATAATCATCACCATACACCATAATCACATATATGATGCCAATCACATCTAAAGGGCTCCTCCAGCGACAGGCTGGCCTCGGTGAAAAGCCAGACTTCCCTCCTCGTCCTTGGAGACTGTCCGGCTGCCTTTGAACAGTCCCTACTCCAACGTTGGAACGATACAGTGGAGTCAGGTTCCCATCCTTACCCCTGGTCCTAATGCTCCAACTGAGCACCGCCGTTGGTCCTAATCTACGCCGTCATCTGCTAATTCAGAGGGATGGGTGGAGGACCTCTGACATTAGCTGGCCCCGACCGCGACCCAGGGGCCAACCATAAAACGCCCGCAGAGGACAGGGAGGATGGCAACGATAGACCGCATCACCTATTCCTCTGTGGCCCCACCGCCAACGCATTTGACAGTGCGCCCCAGTTCGGCCGCAATAGGACATAGTAATAAGAATTTACATAGCTGGTAGCTATGGCAGGTCCAGAGGTGAAATGAGTCAATATCTTAAAAAATGTAATTCAGATTTTGCGAGCTGCTAGTATAACACACGAACAGACAGAACGAAAATATTTCTGTAAAGCCTATTTCATAGGCCAATCAATTCCTTATTCTTGAATATATATCACGCAACTTTGACATTTATTGCCCATATAATAAAAGGGAATTCCCGACCGCTTTATTTATTGCTAATAACCTCATATCGTAACTGAGATTAAACGACCTGTGATTAAATGATTAAGAGCATTCAATCATGTACTCTAAGAAGCGGTAAAGGTTTTTGTTACTTCAATCATCGACATCCCATGATTTTAACCTTTTTACTTTGCATTTTTTTACTTAGTTAAACTGCTGATTTATAAATATTATATTGATGTGATATTGAGATAAACGAAGTGTGGTAATGCACAATATATTATGTATAATTATTATTTATACAGCCTACATTCATCTATAAATTTAACCATACCACTTCGATTCAGCAAAACTGTCTCTTAAAATACTAATCCTAAAGAGACAACAGATGTCGATATCGATGAATTAGGCGAAAACTTTTAAAACGACTATTATTCATGTCATACATGTGACAAGTTGTGACGAGAAAGTAGATATCTCAAAGGTATCGCAAACTTCGGAAGTCAGTTCTACTATTAGCAACTATTATATTATAGCAGACACATCCGATAATATCCATGTTTAAATCGATAAAGCTAAACTGTCATTGGTCAAGATTAAATATAAATTAGAATTAGAATACATTAAACAACTAAAAGGAAGCTAAAGAAATAAAAGAAATTACATTCTCATGTCACATATAGTATGAAGAGTTTCGCTTCAGGCAATGCTTTCTCCCATGATGAGTGAGTCCCATGAGTATCTGGAATTTGGGACTGATCTGCAAGCTAGCCATAGCAAGCTAGCGGATCAGTCCCAAAATTCCAATTTAAGCCTTAGCTGTGGAACATGCCAACTGCAAAACTAGGAATTTCTGAGACTGACAAAGCGTGCAACATAATATATTATTCCTAATTTTGTGTGTAAAAGTAACATAGATTATGTAACTTACATAATTGTGTTACTTCCGTTGTTTTCTGTTTAATAATGCAGCTGTTTATTTAAAGAACAGTAACCGTGTTCAACCACAGACGTGCGCGTTTCCTGCGGTGTGTAAGTAGCCTATGGCCCATGGAGAAGGGAAGAGGAAGAAGGGCAATACATCTGTATAACGTCTATGCAGACGTCTATTGGCGTCGATAGTCATGACAATAGATCCGATTGCTCATTTGCTCCCTTAAACTAAGAAAAATAATTATACCTAACTATCTTTGATTATATACACGTCATGACGTGTAAATAATCAAAGCCTAAATATAACTATATGATAGATCTAATGAAAACATTTTCTTTTGAATTCCATCTCTTTTATTTTCAAATTAGTCTCGTATCAATGATATAAATACACTCAGCATTTCAAACGTAAGCAGGAATGCAAATTGTAAAAGAAATATTAATCAGTCTATGGTACACGTTACAAGCGATTTACTCTATGATACGATTATTTGGGTTTAGTAAGTAGTGGTGCTAGTGCTAAGTGCAAGTAAGTAAGTAAGTACTATTAGTATAGTGCTGTAGTAGTAATGGTGGATTGCAGCGCAATTGGGCCGAAGTCACTAGGGTTGTATCTCAGATTATATCGCCTTACAGTGATAGTAATGCAGACACATTTTGTGCGGTTTGTAATTAATAGGTTGCCCATTGGAGGCAAGGTGGAAAAAGGGCAGCACATCTGCGTAATAATCATACTGATGTAAGAAGCCGTTAGTAGTCCGACTTCTCATTTGCCATCTTATATTATAAAAAATGCTTTGGTTCATAGACTTCATGCGACTTGCCAAAAAAAAAAACATTCGTGGTTTTAGTGAGATGTCGTGAGTATTTACTATGTATTAATTTTGATTAGGTACACCTAGGTATCAGAGTCAAATTCATTTCAAAGACTAACTTCTATTACATCTAAATAGTTTGTGTTCTTTTCCATCTATTTATTTTTTTAATTAGTTATTAAAAAAAATATTTTCGATCTCCGCTGAACATCTGTTTTTACTCAACGAATAAAAAAACCAATGAACCGTGAAAGAAAAATCGTAACAATTTATTAGGTCCGACCGTTCCTACGAATGGAGTGAATTCCCCTGCCCCACCATTAACACCCTTCACTACTACGATTACAGTTTAACACTACTACGTACATACATTTAACAAATGATTCATGACTTTTCACTTTCCAGACGTCCAATACTAGAGACAATGGAGAAAACAGTTCTGGAACTTGGAACTCGTGTTTTTCATAAAACTTGACAGCTTTCAGAAATGTGATTGAAATTAACGTTTTATATCAGATCTTAAAGACAAATGACAGTGGATGATGAAACTCATCTGCTGTATTACCGTCCTGTGACTGATTCTTCATCTTATAAAAACTGTAACGTACTATGACATTTAGATCACCATAATTATTTTTATCTTGTATATTAGTTACAGATCTATAATAATAATATAAAACTGAAGAGGTTGTTTTTTTTTTGTTTGTTTGAACGCTAAGAGCGTTCAAACAAACAAAGGAACAACTGGTCCGATTTGAAAAATTATTTCAGTATTTGTTAGTCCATTTAGCGACGAAGGCTATTATAGACTACTTTTTAACAGACTGCTGTAAAAAAACGGATTAAAGTAAACGAAATTGCGGGCGTCCGCTAGTAGATTAATACAAAACGTTCCATAGTTACTACGTTATTTTATATGGAAACAAATGTCAAGAGTTCACGAAGTCATACATAATCTGACTTGAATAAATATGCTGTTTAAATTCGTCATTGTAAATTGTACTCCAACATTAGACTGCTATTTGAACTGTCAAACACTGCGGTGTAATTGTGCGTGCTAATAGTTGAATCTCTCATGTAGATAATATTATATTCTACAAACTCTATAATTTTAGATGACTTATTATTTGACACCAATTAGGTATATTAAAATAATATTTTAGTGTATGTTATGAAATTAAACATTTGATCTTGGCATAGAGCCAAGATATGATAGGATGACATTAAGTGTTAGGAATAATTAATTCATTATATCCAACACATTCAGTTTTATCTTTATAATCTGTGTCACTCTGACGATCAAAATAAATCCAGCTAAAAATTTCAAAATATCTAGAAGTTTTATTTTGAAAAAATATACAGACTAAGGACACCGTGGACACAGTGACTTATATTTTTTCCGTACAACTTGCATCAGTGTATAAAGTATAATTTAAAACATACTTAGTTTTTCTGTTAATAAAAACAATATTTTAGATTTAATCTTCGGCACGAATTTACAAAATTTATAACTTTGAAAACCAAATTTTTAATAACTCAAACAAGAAAGGCGAAGTTTGACCATAAAACAAACTAATTAAGAAATGTGATTAATTTATTAGGATATTTAAATTATTTTTTATCAGACACAAACAAATTGAAAACCGCCTTAATTTATAAAATATGGCTTAAACAACATTAAAACTGATAAGAGGGAGTCGGAATTGTTTTTTTTATATTATTGATTCGACAATCGGTGAAACTGGACTAAATTTTGGCTATTGCGACTATTTTTATAAAGACTAAGCAAACTACGAAGGATGTTATTATTGCAGTATTCATGTGCTTGTCCTGTTTCAAAGAGCAAAGAGCTATTGAACATTCTTGCCACACATGCAAAATTCCTTTAGTTATACCTACTAGATTTTAAAGAAGAATTTTAGTGAACGTCGTATGCAGATACTGTTTAGTCCTGGTGGTGGTGGTCAAACCAGGTGGTTTTTAATTTTTGTTTTGTTTTTGTAATAGTATAACAAGTAGTATAAAAGTATGTTTTGTCTCTCTAGTAAGCCCCGCAAACCATAAAAAAGACACTAGTAAGCGAATACAATAGTTATTACTTCAAGTTAAGCAACCATCAGATACACCGACCGTGCTACCACCGACCGAATTGATTCAGCTGCAATTTAACGTATAAAATTGCATACTATAAAATATAAAATATATATCTTATATAGATAAAGCCATTTATCTATACATTTTCTTACTCAATTTCTAAGTATCTACTAATAATTGTTACGAAACTCATTTCTTAACGACTATGTTAATTACCATCGTAAATTTATAAAAATACAGTAACATTGTGAAGAAAAGGTTATAAATTATATCGTCTATAGCACTCAGAGGTCACATTGAAGTGTTGTAAGAGGATAGGGGTCGAGTAGGCTTTGTCCTGCGAATAATAGGACTCAGGTATCTGTAGGAATTCTAGAATAAACCAGAGAACATCAAACATTGTTTAAATGAGTATAATATGTGAATATTTAACTATCCTTTTAGTATACTTATTTTCTTTTCAAAAAGTACTAGTTACTACTCATGCGTTCAATGATCAACTAAAATCTGTTTCCCTAAGCGAGCGTCCTCCTTCCGTAACTATTCTGCTATTTGTTACCCTGAGCATATTTATGAATCACATTTCCACATATTACGAGTAGTGCACATACAATAACAAGCGTTGCTTCTATAAGAGTACTATAAGAGTTACTAGTTACTACAAGAGTAACAAATTGGCACAAGTCGCATCGTACTGTAGTATAGAGGAAACTTTATACTCATATCAAATGAAACCTCTGCGTTTGATATATTTTTATTAGAAAAATATAAGTTCGAATTTGAATGTATAGAACTTATATTTTTCTTCTTGTCAGAAAAAAGATTATTCTAAAGATTCTGTATAAACGGAGACAGGTTGAAAGAATGACGAACCCTCTTAGCTAGGTTTTAGATTTAATATATAATTGAAACAAATGTATCTTATATAATATTAGTTTCTAAATAAACATATAAAAGTATTCTCATCTTTTAATATTTCACCCAGCTGGGACAGAATATTTAGGCAGTAATAGTCTAGGGTCGCTTAGGATTTTTACAGATTTTTAGGTAATACCGCTAGCATATTGACTACGCCCCTGAACAGTCTACAGATTAGCGGCTAGCGATACGACAGTACACAATAGCCACCCAGGTCTCTCCGCCAATTAGCGGTTGTCGGTATTATAAATTCCAACTTTGTACAACGCGCTCTATGCAAACGTACAATTTATTGAAAATAAAAGAAAAAAACGCTCTGTTGAATGTAATAAGCACTCTTTGAAATACACATTGAATAATATTTCGATTCAGAGAAGTGGATCTTTTTAATTTTACTACGAGAAGAAAATTGATGTAGTTTATCATATTAAAATTTGTTTTGGAATCGATTATAAATTTTAACAAGATTGAGTTCCTTATATATTTAATTTGCTACTATTTAGATTTACTTTTACGTTGATGTATTTTTCATATTAAAAGCAATACTTATGATAAAAAGAACATCTTGCATGCAAAGTATGTAAGTTTTTATTTTTATAAAAAAAGAGGCCAACGACCAGTCCGAGCCTTTTAATGACGGCAATGGATGGCATAGATATTAAACAGATAATTCTCCTTCCTCTGCCCCCTTCTAATATGGATTGATTAGAAATTAAAAGCGGATAAACTTAGTAGCTGTGCGACGCGTTTAATTTCTATTAAATCCAAATAAACTTCAACACCCTTTTTCTCCCCCTTACGGGTTGAATTTCTAAAAATCCTTACTTAGCCGTGCCTACCTCACAACATCTACCTGCATGATTTTGTGGTAGAATGTACGTGTCTGAGTATTATAAGTCGAGAAGACAGGGAGGGAATCATGTAACTAAGGTTGGCTGGTAATTATAATTCACAGATTAACCCATATGGGCTTACGGCGAGCTAAATAAGCCTTAAAAGCTTATTTTGCTCACAATTACAAAGGTTACTTAATATATCAAGCTTGTAATGATATTTTCATTTCTTTAATAAGGAAGAGGTAAATTAGATAGGAAGATGTTCTTCTTGATTATATTTAGGCAAATAAAATAATTGAATTAAATTGAAAATTGCATTAGCCGGTCAGGGATTGACGATTCGACCGCTCTTGAAAGTACTGCAGCATGAGATAATGAGCACTATATGATTTTACTCGAACAACTTAAGAAAATATAATAAAAAAATACATAACATTCTGGACACACACATAAACATTATTAAATTTGAAATATGAACATCTTTTTGAAAGAAGCTGAATAAATTATAAGCTGTTACTGATTACTGGTTACATGACACAAATGCGATGGCAAATCCTTTACTTTTTATTTTATGTTATATTTATACGAGTATAAGTAATATAGATAGATGATATTGGTATTTTTTATTGCATAACATGATGGAACATGAGGATGCTAGCCCTTTTCAACATATTCTTCTCATGCCATCCGAACTCACGTGAACTGTACATTGGCTACTTACGACAAGCTAAGTGTACTATTCTCTGATGTTTAAGCCATCATTATGAGCAAGAAGTATTTTATCGATTACGAAGGCATAAGGGCACTCATTCACATGTTTACACTTTACTATTAGCTAAGCTCCTACAATTTAACGAGTATTTATGTTATTATTCTGAAATATATTCATAAATAAAATATCCAAGAAAATTTATAATTTTCGTGGTTCGGTCCGAGATAAAACTGCTGTAAATATATTAACTGTAATGGGAATCCAGAGAGAAATTACTTTCATTTTCATGAATAAAATACTCGCATCGTTAGCCACAATAATATTTATTGCATTACAAATCATTGTACCAAATATATACAAATAATAATACATATGAATAACAAAGTATAATAAATTAATCTGAAGATACGTATGTGAATAGATTCTTATAAAGTTACATCCAATGCATTAAAATAATTATGTACTGGGTATATGAAATCTATGCATGAGTCGCGATGGCCTAATTTTTGTCACAGCCATCCTTAAATTAGGTTTTGAAACATGAGATGAAAGCTAAGACTTTTTTTTTATAAGGAATCTATTCTGAAGGCGAAGGCCGATGTAGCTTCATCGATTTGAGAGGCTCGTCAGTGGAGATGTGCCTCTGTAATTTGTGATCGATAGGAGGGCTGACCCCCCTCTTTCCCGTTGATGGGAGAAGGCATCCCGATAACGATTAGAAATAGTTAGGTATGCTATTTTTATCTTGGCCAAGAGAAGAGGACACCCGGTGTCCTCTTCTCCCTATCTCTGACGAAGTCGACGAAGTCTCATCTGAGCTCACGTGCGGCTACTAAAAAATTGCCGACACGACGTCATTGAGCTTGAAGAGCTCTTACGAGCTGTCATGACTGTGGGACCGATCCCCCCTAAGCTGGGACTGTTACTTGAATCTCTCACGGACCGGCTACTGAACAGAGACCGTCTTCCCACTTTACTTGATGTGGACTTATCTTGTTAATCTAAAATATCGTTATGCTATATTAGTGTCGCCAGCAGACCTACATCCATCCTACATATCACATTGTCTGTGTCTGACGAAGAGTATTTATACTAAGAAATTTCTCTAGTAGTTAGTCAAGATCTACAGCAGCAAACACCACGACCCTTTAAAATGATCTCCACCCATGAGCCAGCGGGAATAGTATTATTCTACTTCTAGTATTTTTTTCTGCTTATATTGCTTGCCAGCTTTTAGTAACTTATATTTGGAACAAATTTTACCCGACACTTTTATAACAGATGGCCTGACATACACTTAAACACTAATAACAAAAGACCGAAGTGAATTGTCAATCAAAAGTGACACGACGTGAATTATAAAACTTAAAAGGATGTAGTCGTGTTCTAAGCAGAATTATTATAGAGCTTTTACATCGCCCGCGCGTTGTCCCTTTTAAATATTCACTATAAGTTCAAAGAGACTCAAGAATAGTGTCCTCGCTTACGAGTCTATTTAATAAAGTTTCAAGTGTCTTATAGTCTTTCCAATTTTGTTTTTTGGATAAAATATTATTTTTACGCTTAAAGCATGATATTTTGGGGATCTAATAACTTAATTTTGTATATGACTCTAGCAAGCTTGTACCTACTTTTTTATGCGTTAAAAGTAATATTTCCACTAAGATTTCTTACACTTTCATAAACCTACTAATATACCTGAAGAACTTTTAAACAATTGTTGAGAGCAATTATAAATTATTGGTTCGTATTAATAAAATAGTACCAAAACAAAATGTTTTCAATCTTTTATTAGTAATAGTTAAGTTCTATTACGTAATTTATACATTTAATTTGATTTTAACACACAGGACTCTAATCTTGAAATTTTAGATAAAGTTACTCCGATTGACCGCTACGAAAACGTTTCGCTAGGGAATTAGCCTTTCAATAGGATGGAAAAATGATTCCCCAGATATAACCCTTATACTTTATATTTAGATATTGTCTATGTACTTGCGAATAATATATTTATTATTATATTATTATGGGTTAGGGCTTAGAATAATTATAATTATGATAAATTTTCATGAGCTATAAAGGGAAATACCCACTGTACATAGATATTTTGGCCTCACGTGTACCCAGTTCAGTGTACAAGTTTAGTATACATTTAACGTAAGAAATTGACGAGGAATTAACTCAAAAAAACTGAGGTTATTAAGATGTTTTCTACATCGTATTCACAAAAATACTTTTTATTTTTATAATTACAACAATTTTAAAATATTTTAATATGTATTTTTACAAATCATTTGTGTCATAGGTAATTAGAACATTATCTAAGAACTGAGCGGGAAGAAAAATGTTTCTCTGATAAAGTGCCCACTCTAAATACCAAACAACTGTCATGACATGGGCATAGCATACCACAGTCCTTGTTTAAGCCAAACACAAAAAAGGTTAATCCATATTCATTTTTAAAGTCAATGCTAATTTAAATCAGAGTATTAACTGATACTAAGATTAATCTTACATAATGTACATATTAATATAAATTGTTTTTTTTAGTTTGAATCTTCGAACATTATATTAAAGTCTAAAATGGGCGTTCCCCTTCATTCTTTACGCTTCACTGCACTTTGACACTTGATTTACATGCTTCTTTCAATTAAAACAAATAGTATATTAGAATAATAACTAGAAAAAAAATACAAATTTGGTTTGACAAGTTCTGGTTTAAGTTAATAAGAAAACATTATAACAAATAGCAACCTGTTAAACCGGCCCTAAGAGTAGTAATTAAACCTTCGGTGGCCTATGGAGAAAGGAGGAGAAAAGGGGGCAACTCGTCTATGCGGAAGTCTATCCGATCGGTAGTCAGAAAAATATGTAAGATACGCTCGTTTGCTCCCCTGTACTAAAAAAAAATATTATGATTGTAATCATTTCACCTTTCAAATGGGTCATCGCAAACACACAAATGAAACACACCTTAGCTAAATTCACCGCGGAGCTTCCCATTACAAAATTATGTGACTTCCCTGATCATTGCAGCTCTATGCGGCTGCAATGAATAAGATATAACTATCGGATTGACTAAACTGTTGACAAACTGATGATTTTATATATGAAAAAGTTAAGAGAGAGTAAGTGTCGTAGAGCGCTATAAAATGTTCTAGAACACTCTAATTTATTACCCCCACTTTTATTATTTCAATAAAGTTTCAAAGTCATAGAGATCACCATTTTATTGCTGTCTATTGAAGTGAAATAATTATGCCAGCTCAATAAACGTTACAATGGACGCTTTTGAGACCAGGAGAAGAATGTAGAAAATATAATAATTATTGTTATCTATTTTAGTTCTAATAGAAAAATACTACCTATTTTAATGAAAATAATAATTTATGAATATGAGCTGATTAGCCATAATCAGATTTTTTTCTACTTTAGATAAGGGATAAGGTTTGATGTATTTTTGATAGACTTAATATTTGCTGTAGTGCACTTCCTGTGGTGTTTCCGAATCTATAAGCGTTGGTTTTGAAAATTTACAGACATATGTATAGTTTTTTGTTGGACCTCACATTGCAAATCAATTCATTTGTTACTAATTAACTAGTTTACCTTGATGGCTAGTACTATGTCTTTTAGAAGTAATTCAATTAGAGCATTGTAAATGCTTTTTAACAGTTAATTCACTTAGGTCGTAAGCTGCTCGCTATGTCACTATACTGTAAAACAGCTAAAACTTTGTAACATTACTCGCTGCGTTCCGCGGTTTTACCCGAATAAGTTTCGAGACCATAGAAATATCAAGATGAATCTCAGACTTTAGAATAGACTCACCAAATTTAATGAGAATCGGTCGCGCCGTTTTGGAGGAATATGGTAACTAACATTGTGACACGAGAATTTTATTTAAATAGATATAATATTTTATGACATTAAAAGCAAGTTAAAAATTCCTATAATGTAGACTGTGCGCATATTTCATTTCTGCGGTACAATCGGTCTTGAAACGCGCTCTCTGTGATTTAAAATATTTTTTTAAAAACAAATTTCATTCTACCTCAATGAATGCAAATAAAAAGTTTATTTAACCACAAACTGACTTTTATGAATGTTATTTGGTTTTGTTAAAAATACATATTTTTGGCTTTTTTATTATCAATATATATTTTGAATTTGATACGCAAACGCTCAATGCGTTTTTGCATCAAAAAAATAAAATAAAAAAAACCGAACTCACAAACCTGAACCTAATGTTACGGTAGAGCATAGCTGTGACTTCACGACGATGTAATGTGAACAGGAGTTACCTACATGGTCGTGCCAGCCAGATTCGGCTTCAACTCACAATGGCG
>LUGF01047561.1:53028-72659 GCA_001625245.1 Calycopis cecrops
AAAAAAAACCGAACTCACAAACCTGAACCTAACGTTACGGTAGAGCATAGCTGTGACTTCACGACGATGTAATGTGAACAGGAGTTACCTACAAGGTCGTGCCAGCCAGATTCGCTTCAACTCACAATGGCGCTACCTTTTACTTTAACTTTCCACATACATTATATTTCAGAATATTACCTGAATTAACCCCAAAGTTTATTTAACCACAAACTGACTTTTATGAATGTTATTTGGTTTTGTTAAAAATACATATTTTTGGCATTTTTATTATAAATATATATTTTGAATTTGATACGCAAACGCTCAATGCGTTTTTGCATCAAAAAAATAAAATAAAAAAAACCGAACTCACAAACCTGAACCTAACGTTACGGTAGAGCATAGCTGTGACTTCACGACGATGTAATGTGAACAGGAGTTACCTACAAGGTCGTGCCAGCCAGATTCGCTTCAACTCACAATGGCGCTACCTTTTACTTTAACTTTCCACATACATTATATTTCAGAATATTACCTGAATTAACCCCAAGAAGAGGCAGATGAGATTAGGCAATAATATAGAAGAGATAATTATACTCTATAGGAGATTGTATGCTCCTTGCAATAATAATCATAACTAAAACTAATAAGATAGTTTTAGCAGTGTATAATTAAGAAGAAACTCAAATTCTTTACCCACTTAGATTAGATATCGTAAAAGTCTTTACAGATTTTTGATTTTTTTATATTACAGTAATACGTACTTTGGGCCATGGACACATTTTAAATAACATAGTGTCATTGTTGATTCAGGACGAGTGATGTACGTACCTTCAGATTACATTTGTAATATAACAGGTCACACCAGTGATGATAATAATATTATATATATGTTAATATCTATCTATGGAATAATCTTATATTGTAACGACTTTTGTGCTTATAGTGAGAGTTCGGGTGTACGAATGAAACGGTAAAGTAACACAATACCTCAATAAAACATGAATACTATTTATATGTACTGAGTGAGCTTAAAGCAAACAAGATATCTTATATTTTAGAGACGAATATCACTGGTAAGAGACAAATTTAGATGTATTAAAATAGGTGCGACAGGGTCATAGTAAATGACAATAAGCAGTATCCTCATCTAAGTGGTTGCTTCTCCAATTCCTCACCACTTAGATCATGTATAGTAAATTGCATATGCACGTACAAATTCACTTTCTCAATCAGAAAATAATTGCAAGGGACACTGCCTGAAAAAGTGTATTTGTATGACAAAAGAAAATTATATCTCAGAATTAATATATTTAGAGATACAGTATGGTGGCCCATGGAGGTGGGAGGAGAAAGAAGGGCAGCGCATCTGTATAGTGTCTATGCGGATGTCTATGGTCATCGGTAATCATGAAAATGACTCCAACTACTCATTTGCCTCTCTTTACTATAAAAAAATAAGTTTTTAAGCTCGGAATCCTACTGCACACTGGCCATTTAATACTCTAAAAATGTTGGACCGACAATGTTCGCTGATAAAGATCATAATACAGATCATATAAAGCTCCTTATACAATGTTAGGAATTTGGCTCCGAGCTATGACTGTACAGGCCGCGTAATTTATAATTGGGTTTGTTCGGTTCGTGCTTCGTGATCTCTGTGCGGAGAAGCAAAACTATAAAATATATAACACGTACACGTCTTGACTAAGATAAAACTTTAATATGATATTTATGTCCCTTTATTTCTTTTGTTCAGATCTGTGAGAATTTGTGCTGACGTTTAGTATAAAATACAAACGAAACGTCAGAGCTTTACGTTACTACCGATGACCACAAACACCTACAGTAAAGTTATGTATAACCTGTGGTGGCTGTGCAACAAAACGGGAGGTTAATATTTTTGAAACTTTGGCCCCTCATATCTCCTCAACGCTTACTAATTTTTCAAAAATTATTTTTGTATTTGACTACTAACGCACCCTATCCCGCGTAAACCCATTTTCTTGGACACCCTGTATAGATGGGTTGCAGTTTATACTTATTTTCATTTAATACACGATCTAACTCTCTCGCATATGCCATACATAACACGAGCGTAGCTGTCAATTTGCGTTGGTATTGTGTGAGTAAATAGTACCTTCGTACTGCGCCGGATTTATTCAATAACATTACAGTATTGTTTTACATTTTTTACATATTTTTACGCGTAAAATATTTATGAAATTTGCGGGAATATGTTTGTAAGAAGGAATGAAATATATACTTTTGAAATCATTGAGCTAACATAATAATGATATGATGAAACTACAAGACCTTCATATTATGGTACCGAGAAATTTGGATAAAAGTCGCGTGAAATTAAAATTCTTTACAATATCGTCTAATGGCAAAATATCTTAAATTCGCGTCGCGCTCATTCGTAATTGCGTCTCTGATGTTGCTTCAAAACTTATGAATATAAAGTGACTGTTACGTACTTCATTGTGAAACATGTTGTGTTGTATTTTTATTACAGACAGTTGTAACTAACAATCAATACATGAATCAATGAAATAAATATATTTTTTGAATGATTGAATGTCACCCAATTCAAATATTACTCGTAAAGGGTAAATTAACTCTTAAGTGCAAAGTAGACGTAGTAGTCTAAATTTTATGTTTCTGTAATCGACTCTCAATTTTCTTTCGGGCATTCGCATATTATTCGATATGGAGATGTATTTCCATTTAATAAGCCACCGGAAACTTACGGAGCGCACGAAACGCGTCAACAAATCTTGAACACTTTCTTTTTTCATTAGGAAAATATTGAACTGATAGTTTGCGTCTTTCGATCTTTCCAATAGGCTTAATTATTGAACGTTCAACCCATTTTTATAGTATATGTAAAAAAGTAAAAAGAAATCCATTTTCATGACTATCGACGCAAAAAGACATCCACATAGAGACTATACAGATGTGCTGCCATCCTTTCTCCTCGCACGTCCATGGGCCACCGGTTACTTAGACACCTCACGAAACGCGACAGCACAGCTGCCACTTACCCCGGTATCGTGTAGCTAGAGACACCTCTCCGGTCGTGACGGCCCAATTCAGCTACACGCATTCATCTTTTCCTTGCTTTCTCTTTAACCTTAACATAAGATAATTCCGCAATAATGATGTCATTCCAAAAGTGTTTCGAATGAAAAAAGATTTTTAAAAATCGATTTACTATTGGCGATTATCCCTTAACCTTTCCAAGAAGATGTGACGTCCATCCAATAAATGTCAAAAGTTCTTCGTCAAGTATGAAAAAATAGACGATTTTTTTTCATACTTGACGAAGAACTTTCACCTCATTCACCTCATTTTCGGCTACATATAACTCAATTTCGGAAAAATGTTAAATGCGTCTATTTAACTATCAGGGCCAGAGCTGTCACTTTCCGCTGGTATCGTGTAAGTAAGAGGTACCTCACCAGTCGTGCTGGCCCAATTCAGCTGCATGCGTTCATGCTGCGTGATACCTCATACTAATGGCAATAAGATTGTATTTTTTATATTTATAAATCTGGCTATTGTTGTAAGAAACTATTTGATGAAACCTAAGACGTGACCTTTACATTCTAAGCCGTTATTTAATCTTTACACAAACTACTACCATTACACGAAATGGTTCTTCGCTATTATATAAAGGATAAATATCCTCTCATTAAATTAATGCCCGTTGGCTACTATAGGAGAGTAGAGTACCTTTTTTAGACACTACTAACAACTAAGCTTTATTATTCGTAGGCCAAAGGCAGCACGCCCTGTTCCTCTTACAAGACTTAAATGTGACTTCGTGTGCCGAAGACGTATTTATACGATAAGATTATTTTATACACTGGCCAAATTTTAAAATAAGGAACTAAAAGTCAATCTAAGCGTGTGTTTTAAATATTATCGTCTAATTGTAATATTCATTTATTATTAAAACTATAGCT
Source organism: Calycopis cecrops (assembly GCA_001625245.1). Lineage (NCBI taxonomy): Eukaryota > Metazoa > Arthropoda > Insecta > Lepidoptera > Lycaenidae > Calycopis > Calycopis cecrops. The sequence continues at coordinate 56,982 of LUGF01047561.1, forward strand.
GTTACGCGAACATAATTACGGAATGTTGATTAACAGACTTATATTATACTTATATCAATTGTTTCACAGTCAATAATAAAATTTAATAAAAACAACAGATAAAAATTTTGCCGGATAAAAATTTTGCTTTCTTATTTTGGCAAGCTTAAAACACAATATCTTATTATATTATTTGTTATTTTTGTAAGTTACAATAAAATAGACATTCTAAAGGGTATTAAAATATTTGAAATCTACTTTTAACACTAATTAAGGCAACAATCAAACCTAAATTACTTACAGGTATTTTTTTTCACAAATATTAAACTTGCGTTTTATTGGTGGTGGTGGTAACTTGAAATACCCAAAACTATTAGACTTGCTGCGTATTAGAATTACACCACATAAATTTTCATCACTTAAAATGTAACGCCTATTCACATCATAATATTCATCATTGGAGTCAATACTCCATAGCAATAAACTACAGCGAGTGAAAATTTAAATTATTAATTATTTATATTCGTAAAACGTGACGTGTTCCACTATACTGTTCCATGTTTGGACTTATATAGCTATAGCTTTACAATCGCGTTTCATGCATATAAGAAAAATTGTCATGCAAATGCATTACAGTCCTTTCCGTTTTACCTCCCGTAGTTGTTCGTAGGAAATGACAAAAATGACGTACAATAGCAAATTATGGCTCGTTTCGCCTCAGTATCGCGTATAGTTAGACTGTTCCTGTGGCTCTCACTCATTCCCGCCTACCCGTGAACTCGAGACGTATGTCATTCTATCTTTGCTTGCATACACAAGCACTACACATCAAATAGACCATCGGAAGCTCACAAATTGCAGGTAAACTGCAGGTGAAAGGCCGTGCCATCTTCATTATACTATAACGCAGCATAACACTACCTCTTATAGATTGGGCTGATTGAGTTTAACGAAGTTAAGTCTCGTTATAAGGAATAAAATAAAAATATAATTAAAATTTCCCAGAGGGCTACAATATGGGGTTCTTCAAGAGGGGAGTCAATAGGTTTTTAAAGGGTCGGCAATGCGCACGTGATGCCTCTGGTGTTGCAAGCGTCCATAGGCTACGGTAACCACGTACCATCAGGTGGGCCGTATGCTTTTTTTGCCATCACGTAGTATAAAAAAAAAAAAAATCTTGTTACTTCATGTCATTCATGTGTATGCATTATATTTTGTTGTATGCAATGAGCCTGGCTACCGGACTCTCACACATTCTATGAAACACACTACTGCCACTTAGTGTCGGCACACTGTGAGCAAGAGCTACCACTTTTAACATTCCGACCCATTTAGCTAGCTACAAATTACAAAAAATATAACCAACAAAAAAAAACAGCTCCTCTCATGGACTTCCAAATATTATTATCTAAGCATTATTAAGGGCAATATTAGCGGTATAATATTTGTATTACATTGTTCTATTGTCTTAATTTGTATGAAGATCAATTTCTCGAGTTCCGAGAATACGTCGAGAGAGTGAGAGAGAGTGAGAGAGAGTGCGGTGTAGAATTACTAGATGCGACGTCATTAAAAAGAAAAAACAATTTGCGCTGAAAACTTCACAATTAAAGTTAAGTTGAATTTTAGGAGATAATTAATTCTTCTGCGTAGCGAGAAATGCGTTTAGGCACTACACTATTTATAGTGGTAACCTTAGAATTTAGCCATTATGTGGTGCAGACTGGCATTGCATTCCAGATAAATTGTGTTGCTTGCTGTCTAGGAGTAAGTTAACGGAAAAAGTGATCCACTGCTTGGTATTGTTTGTAGGTATAATATAAAGAGAAATAGTACTTGGTCGCCTTATTCATTGTGTTCCGTATTGGAAGAAGAGTTCTACAAATCATTGGAATACGCAGCAAAATGGTAATGATGATATAATTAAAAATATTTAATAAAGACAAATGTTTATCTATAAACGTACATTCAGCTTATTCAATTAACAAAACGTTCTCGCAATTATCAATAACATATTGTCGTCCCGCAAAGATAAGTAACACTATAAATCTCATAAATAAGGGATAAGAAGAAACCAACAAGTACAAATAACAAATAACAACAAAAGGTAACTTGTACTATCTAAGACAACATATAATGATCTCTAAGACGACAGGGTATAGTGTATATTCGCTTGCACGCTTTAACTATAAATTGCAGTAAGTCGATATAGCAATAAGTGGTCCACAGGTGCTAGTAAACGTGTTTGCCGACATGGCAGCCGTGGAAGTGTATTGAGTTAGCGAACAAAAATTACAACAATGTTTGGATATTTTCAGTATATTACGACACTAAGCGTTTTATGAGTCGATACTATAAGTTTAGTATAGATGCAGAACATGTGGACAATAATTTTATTTCACATCTATACTCATACATAATTAATTATTAGGAGTTTAAAGTATTTATTATAATGGGTACCTCGAATTAGCGTATTATTATAATATTCATGGTTTCAGATCTTTTTTCTTCATATTTTAACACATAAATATTTTCCTGCAATAGATAGTTTTAGGGTACGTTTATTAAAATATCACTGAAACAGTCATTTTAAGAAAAATATGTGTCAATGGCAAATTAACTTCGCTCATAGTTTAAGATTACGTCGAGATTTTTTTGATATTTTCTCGCTCGTCTCAAAGAAGTAATAGTGCATATTAATTCTTTAAGTTCTATCTAGTTCTATGGTAAACATTCAGTTTTGAATTTCTGGCGTGCTGATGACTTCAATCTCTTCATCCTCATCAGGAGGGAAAGGACATGGTGCTGCTGCAGGTCAGGGTGTAGGTAAAGGGGAACGCAATATCCTATTGCTGCGGTCAAATAGAGAGTCTATTCATTCTCTCAGTCTAGTCATTTTACTTAAAATATTGTTTATTCACTATCACTAATAATTTTGTTCCAAAAAACATTGTCACCAAGCACGAGCACAAACAAGTTACCGATTCAGCACATTGCAGTTTTTATATTTAAATAATATTTATTTATTTGTAACGCGTCTCTTCTCAATCAAGAAGAATTGTAATGCAGATATGTTAACCCTCCCAATAGTCTTCTAGTGTCGCATGAACTAGTATCTGATATGTTTATTTTCGGTTAGCAATATTTTAATATCCTAGCAAATTGATTATTTTCTGTCCAATTGTATTCTTTAATTTTTACCTATTTAATGTCAAAATTAAATAATAGAGTGCGCGATCTGACAATTCAAGGTCTTTTCTATATCCTCGTGGTAGAATGCTCGCGATCCCATGGCGCCCCTAATAACTAACAGCGAGATGTACGAGCAGCATGTGTTTAGTGGGTAAACCGGCACACGGCCGGGAGTCCCACACTCCTCGGGGTTGCAACACTCCCCGAGGGCTGGTGCGTAACGCATACCCCTGCGAAAAAAAAAAAAGAAAAGGTATTTTCTATATAGTTCGCACATTGGCCCTATTGTATGAGTGGGGGGACTTCGCCGCTCTGGTCTTGATGGCTCAATTCTATGCAATAAATTGACAGTATTACTTTAAAAAAACTAAAATAAAGCGGACTTATAACGGAGGATGCCAAAAAAGACCGAATATTGTTAAAATGTAGCACCGAAAAATTCAAAGCCCCAAATTAATTTTTAAATTGACTTTTAACTGCGAATAAAACGTTAGACGTCAAAGCGATTTAGAGATAATTAAGGGTCTAAAAGTAGAACGGATAGCCAGGTACCGCCTAAACTTATCGAGCCTTGAAATATCTACGCTTTTTACTTCACTCTGAATTAAACTCTTAAAGCTTTTTAGTATTAAATAATTGTGAAAATGGAGAAACTTCAGGGAAGTTAAATTGGGATATATCTTTGTTATATAGATGTACGAGAAGCTTTTCCAACACGTACAACTAGACATGCATAAACGACAGTTGATGTAACTTAATAATTTTGTACCGAGCAGTCATTAAAGATAAAGCAAAGAGACAGACCGAGCTTAACATAGAGGCAACAGTTTATGTCCCATGCCTTACTGTTGATATTAGACATGAAAAAGTTAAAAATGAAAGAAGGACAATAACATGTATTTAAATAATAATAACTTTAAATTCATGGGCTTAGTGCTCAAATCATTTCACAATTCTACCTGATCGCATACGCTCACATTTTCTTTTTTTTTCTTTTTTTGTTTTGCATATATTAATACAATAATTAAAAACCGACATCTTTATTATTATTATTATATATTTGATATAATTAATAATTGACGTTATTATTATCTGCATTTTTTATTATTAATATAATTATTGAATAATATTTAATTCATTTTAAAAACAATTTATGTTTATTTAATTAATTTACTCTGTCAAATATTAATATAGTACGTAGAACACAAATTGGAATGATGTGTACGCCAGTTATTGGCACATGCATCAGAATCTGATATACAATGTTATATTTAAAATTGTTATAATGTATGTGCTTATTGGTGTTCCAAATGAAATAAATATAAATAAAACATCTAGGAGCCCGGGTTGCCCCTAGACCTACGTCGAACTCGACACTTAAGAGTGTAATACTGATTAAAGCCCTGCGGATGACGCTCGTCCGCTATAATTGGAGGGTCCCGGATCTACAAGCAAAAGGATCCCTGGCCAGATTTTGCACTGGGGACGCACCGACCGTCTCTGAACGGTCCTTCCTACGTCGTCGACACCATGAAATGTGGTTAGGTTCTTATCATGACCCTTGGCCCCAGCTCTGCAAAGGAGCATGCCATCAACGTGACCTGCCAGTTGTCCTATTCCACACCACTATCTGTTGATCCAGAGGGATGGGTGGAGGACCCTCCAGCTGAGCTGCTCTTAGTCTGCCCTCTCGCCCCATGCCTGTTCGGTAAAAGTAGCGCTGTTCGGAATAGCCTAGGGGATCATACAGCTCCCCTCCACGGCAAAGTGGCAGCAACATTGGGGGGGGCCACTACTCCTTCCTTCGCTATAATGCTATAATAACTCTTTCGATTTGTTAAAAGAGTGATAATATGTAACAGTTGTCACTTTAAGACAATCTCGTGTAAGCGATTCTACCCAGTCGTGCCGGCCCAATTCGGCTGCAGGCAAGCATGCAGTGTGGCACTCCCTCTTACTATTTAAAGTATGAAGTCAAAAACCCTGTCGCCCTCAAAAACTAACGCGTGATAACGTTTCTCTTTATCAACTTATCTTAACTAATCTTTTTACGAATCCAAATTACATGTTGGTTTGAAAATTCATCAACTTTATTAAAGGAAGTAGATACGTATTTATGTTTACACCCAGTATAAAAGTTTATTTGTTATTCTCTGGGCTTTCCTGTTGTACATTAGAATTTACGACGGGTTCTTAAACTGGTACATTTTTGCACTAAATAGGATAACAAAATGTAAGGGTTTAGCTTGTATTAAGTTACTATCCTGGCACTATAACTAACTTTAATATATTTTGTTATATCTATATTTTAATTTTAATTTGAATGTTACATTTTTTAAAGATCTATTAACATATTATGCTAGGATTATTGATGGAGTTTTCAAACAGGTAGCACATATAGATCCACCTAAATATTTATAAAGGGTCTGCTTACTAATAAACAAAAGCTTCAAGCTATCTATTAGCTAGCCCCTGTCCACGAACTGCAACACGGCACAAGATTATTTTTAGATTAAAAAAAAATATTAATTGATTTGTTCTTTAAGCAAGAGAAATCCCTAGGTGGGCTATATCCCTTTTACATTTTAGAGGTAATTATTAAATTTTTGACTGTCAACTCATTCTGCTAACCGAGTTAAGTGATCTAGGCTAATGACGTAATAAACCGTAAGTAATGTACCGCCTGCCGGGTAAGTACGAGGCTGTACTTGCGTGAGCTGCTAACGTTCCGTGGTCCGGTTATTATTTTTAATTACTCGGTAGCTTTATAGTGCTCTAAAGTTACAATATCTCTAAAGTTGCGTAGTGCGTACCTCAAAGTAAAAAAACGTGATCGTTATACTTTCAATTTGTCCTACTGTATATAATATTAGGTATAATATCAAGTAAATCTAAATGGCCCTAGAATAATGAATTTTGGTAAGAATTGAGATGTTCAAATGTTTTTTACATGAGTTGCACTCATCACATCATTAATCATATGCCATTTAAATGTGGACAGATATCGAGGGCGAATTGTTCAAATATTAAAATCATCATCATCAGCCTATTGCAGTCCACTGTTGGACATAGGCCTCATTGAAATAATTGATACGTGTTTGTATTTAAAATAACCATTTATATGTATATCAAAATAAACTTAATAAGGTGCCTCCTTAATATGTTAATTACGTTTATTCCAAATTAGACCCCAGATTTTGAGTACAGGCCTCTTCACTACGACCAGGGATAGCATGAATAACTCTAAATTGGGATAATATTTTGAGCAAGGATTCTGCTACAAGTATATATATTATATAATAAATTAATATCTTCGTGCCGGATGAAGTCAATTTCGTGCAGTCAGTCTGTCTTGCGTGGTTCTCCCTTTATGGGTTGAAAGAAAGAAAGAAAGAAAGAAAGAAAGAAAGACTAGTTTATTTGTGATATATGAATACAAATATACATTTTAAATCTAACTACCTAATCAGCTCTATATATCACAAATTGGTCCCAACTCAGTATTTGCTGATTCTCACCAGCACTGGTCTTCCGTTGGGGCCATTTAGTGAAGCCACGAAACAGGTACACTACTTATACACTAATTACTACTATTTTATACTATACTAATTATATAACTTTAAATATAACATTTACAAAATATAACATTTATATATTGACATAAATCACCTGAAGGCGCTAACATCATAAATTGGCGCAGAATCTTGCTGGAATATCCAGAGCCTATCATTGAACATAGTATAAAAACGGGTTCCACAAGTCCCGTAAGGACTGTATTTTGATAGATAATATTCGTCGTACCGTAAGTGCGGCAATTTAAAAAGGCACACAAATATTGTACATAATGTTTTAACGTAGTTATATTGTACGTGTTATATATAATATTAAAGTTTTTCTTTTCCGCAGAGAGCATGAAACACGAACAAAACAAATTCAATTACGAGTTATGCGGCTCGTACAGTTAGAGCTCGGAGCTAATCAAAATCAAAATCAAAAAGTTTTTATTCAAAATAGAATTACAGGAATTACTTTTTGAACGTCGACAATTAAATCTACCACCGATTCAACCCTAGCCCTGTCCTGAGAAGAACCGGCGAAACAAACGGTTACTCTAGTTCTCTATATAAATATTCAATATATACGCAAAGCTGTGGGCAGGAAGTGGGAAAGATTAGCCGAAGATCAAGGCTAGTGGCGTACTATGGGAGAGGCCGCCGTCCAACAGTGGACTGCAATAGGCTGATGATGATGATGATGACCCCGTAATATTTCCGTACCGTTTTAATAGTCGATCAAGCCTTTTCAGAGGAGTATGTAAAGTCTCATAACATACCAGAAGAGGTTTTAAATATTAGATAGGTAATTAATTGACTAACTTATGGAACATAAAAATATGACAGAATTATATTTGAAAAGGAAAGCTTGGAAATTGACAAACTTTCTCAATTCCTTATTAGTCAGTGACGTGGAAAATAATATATTACAATATTCACATCCATCAAAAGTTTATACTCATTCGTATTATGTACATTACTATCAACATCATCAACCTCCTCGGCATTTGAATGTAAAGGTTTTGATGGTTGCAATTACGCAAATGTACTCCTTCCTCTATACACCAATGTCACCTCTATAGGTTAGTTGCTAGTCAATTCGGACAGTCACCACTGGCCACAGGCTTCCCCAAGGAATACCGCAGCTTTAGCTAACTCACTTACTGAACAATACACTTAGGGCCCAAGTGTCAGTGCCATGTCTATCACTGGCAATACACACTGGAAGACTTCAGGCTCTACGATATTTTGGTCTTCGATCTTTGAACTAATATCTAAGAGAAACAAACATGATAAATATTTTTTTTTTTTCATTGTATGGGGGCAAACAAGCAGTCGGAGCTATTTTCATGACTACCGATGCCCATAGATATTATACAGATGCGTCGCTCTACTTCCTCCGTTATCCTTCTTAGGCCACCGGCTACTTACATACCGCACGAAAAACGACAGCAAAAAACGATTTCGCGTTTCAATTCAATAATAGAACCTTTTAATGTTGATAGAAATGAACGTAGTTTATAGCCATACTGGTCGAGTATTTTTTTTACACAGATATTGTTAAAACAGATTTGACACAATGTTCATAAGAGTCCACTATTATTTGCACAAGGTTGGACTTTTTCTGTAAGATTCTATAGGAAAGGTTAGGAAAACCAATTTCGTAATCACCGACGTCCATAAATGTCCGTATAGAGGTAAAGCAGTGGCGTTGCCTTCCTCTCCAGTCCCGAAGGTCGACACCGCAGGCAATGTGACGTCATAACTGTTTCTTTGCAGCGAGTTCGAGTGGGCAAGAGGTACTTCACGATTGTGTCGACCCAAATCGGCGACAATACAGCAATAAATTAGCAAGAGGTAGTGGCACTCTGCATGCTCGTTTGCTCTCCTACACCATAATAAAAGTATAACTCTTCATTCTTTTATCAGCGACCATTTAAAAATTTTATAAATAAGTGGTTATGGTTGTTGTACTTACAGCATTCGACTCTGATATTTTACAGTTATTTGTACTGTAAATAACGACTTGGATTGCGTTGCCATGAATGTGTGTTTGTATTTTAATCAACTCTTCGCTCATTTTCGTTTATATACAGGATTTACGTTTACGTTGTTCACTGCACTCTGTTTGAGGAGTAAAGAAGTGAGGATAAATTTTACATTTGTAAATAAGTGTTATATGCAGCAAAATAAGCGATCAGCAATACGTAACGTACAGAGCATGAGGATTATTTTGATACTTGTTAAATAAATTTTTCAAAATTTACCAATAGCCTAAATTTAAATTAATATTAACCTATTTGTATTATAAAATTGTGTCTATTTTAAACACTACACTCTCTCACTTATAAATTTTACACACATATTTGTTTTTTTTTTCGCACCAAAATAATACAGTCGCAATCTTAATTTTCTTAACTTCTTTTAATTTCCATGTACCTACGTCCCGTTCGTACGGAACGGTGTGCGAGTCAGACTCGCACTTGGCCGGTTTTTTAATTTAACGTAGGTCGTAAATTACATTAGAGGAAAACTATCAGAGCCGAGTAGGAGGTAAAAACTGAAAAAAGGCCTTAAAATAAACTCGGAAAAATATATAAATTTTATTGAAAATGAGTTGACAATTGTTAATTATGATAAAAATTATGTTTTTAATCCTTTGACATCCGCATTCGTCCCTATGTGAGTGGCCCGTATACGAGAAATGCTTAGACACCACTCCAGAATACTTCATCAGTTGAGCACAGGAATTCAAAATATGTTTAGACTTCATTAACATGGGTAATATATTTTTGGTACACTGCACACTGTGAATAAACCAACAAATATAAAACAGATATAAAATTTATTTTTTAGGGTTCCATAGTAAACGTTATAGTTTCGTCATGTTTGTCTGGTTGTCGGCGGTTTTACTCATAGACCTTATGCAGTAAAAGGCTGTAATTTGGTAAGGTATATATTAATCATGGCAAGAAAGTACATTTTTTGTTAGAGATATTGTCCTGTCTTCCCAATGGCTAAATATGCATACCTACTTAAATAAAATTATAGCAGTAGTATTTTTTTTATTCAGTCTATGTTGTCCCACTGGTTGGCAAGACCTTCCTTAAACCACAGATTAATAAACCTCTTCGCATAGTATATTCTTGTTCTCTTATTGTCGGCTCTGAACATTGATTGTAAGCTGTCGTTGCACGCCTTTAGTCAGCGACTAAAGCCTATCTAACGTGTCTGTTCCCTGTATCTCTTGTTTGAATCAAAATAGACAATCGAGGCTTACAATATAAACGTAGTGACTTTATGTAGTTGGTCCAATACAGTGGAGATAATCGATATATCGGATTTAGATTTAGCTGACTGTACGATGGTCTTGTTTTTATGACTTTTTGGAATTAATAACCAGATTAATAAAAAAATTTTACCTCTGATAAACTATCTTACTTAATTTATTTTATATAAATAAAATCCTAATATATTTACTGATACGTGCTGCATTCATAAGAATATCAGGGATGGGTAAATTACCTTAGTAAAATTTATTTGCATGTATTATCAGCCATCAAATAACAGCTATTCATAACAGAAGAAAACATTTACATTTAATTTCTGGTAATAATACTGTAAATAAATAATTAACATTTATGTATTCCGAAATTTATTAAGTTTTGAAGCCAAAACAATATGCAGATGTAATAAATTAGTTAGCGAGGTGTAATTATGTTAGCTTATGTAATAAACAGAAGTGAAGACTGGAAAATTATACAGCGTGCTTAGAGCAATATTAGATAAATTCTAGACTAACATCGTTGGTATAATATTGTTATTGCGTAACATGTGTTTAAACATGAATTATAGTACTTGTGAATTGAGAATATAAATTTATTTCTATAAGATTTCTACGGTGTTATATGATGGTAGAATTAGCTACTAAATTTGAAGCCAATTATTTTACTTCATGGCTTATTATCTTTTTTTCCAATTGTTTTCTAAGTAATATTGTTATTATGTGAGATTTGGCAGATCTCGATGGAGATCAAACGTGCGTGCACGTATTACAAGTGTACTATTTATGTACTCATTATGTTATTTATATCAACAAGGCCTGAAGAAAACAGATACTGGCTGGCAGGTGACAGCTTTTATTATGTTATATTCCTAATGTCAGAGCATTACCCTAGACTGGAATTGCAAAATTTTAATAGCAGCATTAAGTAAGAGGTAGTGCCAGACTGCATGCTTGCAAGCAGCCGAATCGGGCCGGCACGACCGGGGAGGAAGTACTTCTCGCTTACGTTTACGCTTACGTTTCACGCTGTGTGTAAGTAGCCGGTAGCCCATGGAGGTGGGAGGAGAAAGGAGGGCAGCGCATCTATATAGCTTCTATGCGGATGTCTGTGGGCGTCGCGTTGGTAGTCATGAAAATGGCACGGACTGATCGTTTGCCCCCTATCCTAATAAAATATTTTGGTTCAACCTGACAATATAATCAGTTTACGTTATTAACAGCGTAATCAGCAAGGATGTACATTATTTATCTTCATAGAATAACTACATTATTTAAATGAATTAGCAACGTCCTTTGCTTCCGATAAGTCATTGCCACTATCTCTCAAATATAAAAGACTCTAAGAACTATAAGACTATAAGAAAATTAAATGCATATGAGTGCTCGATGCTACCTTACGTAACCTGCTAGGGATTAGAAATCATCGAGTTTGAAGTCCCGTCTCCTTTTTCACCTTTTACCTAGTACAAAAACTAACGCAAATGTAAAAAAAATTACCTACCTAAATTTGATATTTTATATATTTAAAATCAGTAATAAATATATATTATACAAATACAGTACGGAGAGATACAAAAGGTTTGCTACCTCTGTGTTGTGCCCCAGAGTATTTGTCAATAACGTATCGGCACTTCATATTTATCCGTGAGATTTAACTCAGTCGAATTGGGCCGGCACGACCGGGGAGGTACCTCTCGCTTACACGAGACTGGCGTAAAATGATAGCTGTGCTGTCGCGTTTCGTGCGGTGTATAAGTAGCCGGTGGCCCATGGAGGTGGGAAGAGAAAGGAGGGCAGCGCATCTGTATAGCCCCTATGCGGATGTTTGTGGGCGTCGGTAGTCATGAAAATGTCTCCGGCTGCTCGTTTGCCCTCCTAAATCATAAAAAAAAAAAAAAAACTCCCTTTTGATGTACCTATTAAGAATCAAGATAAAGGTTGAAACATACCTCTCAAAGAGTCTGAAGGCTTCCTTGTAATATAATTACAGTTAGCATTCAACAGCATTTGTGGTTTCATTTGATTAACATTCGGAACATCTGCATAATATGCGGATGTTTGTAGCCAATTTGTGGCAACCGCCAAAAGTACTCGTTCGCCTCCAGACAGAGACAACAGAGACTTTCCTCCATGATATTATGCGCTTTATTTTGCTAAATATCGGGCGAGTTGATCAAATAATGTCTGTTACTATTTAAACAGATGCGTATTTACTTTAATTGTAATTCATAGGGTATTTGTTTGTTGGTTTTATTGTTGGACCTATGCAAAGCAATCTCTAAATTCAAACATTTACGTTAAACTAATTTAGATTTAATTTATGCAGGTCATTGCTTTGGAGTGAAACTATTGTTAATAAACGTATTCTAAGTTTGTTTTATTGAACTAACTAATAAGTTTATTTGAAAAAACACAATATACATATCAAAAAATAGTAAGCTGTCAGCCATGCTGCATGCATGCACGTAGCCAAAAAAAGATGTACCCATTGTTGTTACTTTGTTTTTTTAATTAGAATTTAAAATAATGATTAGGTACTGATAGGGGGAATATCCTAAATGTTACTTTCGTATTAGCTAAATATACTTTATACAAGACTCGACTTACTCTACCGAGAATATGAGAAGTTATCGAGCCACGCTACATAATTTTAAACATCACCTTTTATCTCTCATATCACCTTCAAAGACGTGTAAGGGTTTTTGTCCATTCCGCGCGGGTAACTGATCCGGGGATATCTGTTTGAGCGATCCGTTCGTGTTGATTGACGCGAGAAAATTCTCGCAAAATTCACCAGCACGAGTTCGTAATATCATACAGGAAAGAATATTTTTGATTTTCTCGTGTTTAGTTTTAGGCTTTCCAGTATTTCACAATGATATAACTAAAGTTTTATCATTTAACACATATAATAAGTGAAATTTTTGTACATAGTAATAAACGTTACAAACGAGAAATCTATGCCATTTTCATGACTACCGAAGACCATTGTAATATACATTTTGAGTATTACAGGAAGTATCAAATAAAATATTTTCTCAATTTTAGAACTTAAACAAGAATTGGAAACCAAATTTGATCTTTACTTTGTCGTACAGCTTATAATACTTGTTAAAATATACCGTGAATTTAATCGTATTGATAGTCCATCCTTACATGTGCAAAGATAACATTTGACATAGCTGAAAAATACTTGTGTGAGACTTTCGCGTTTGTTACACATTTTGTAGATACTTTACGGGTTCTAACACGATAAAATATTTATGACCGGGTTGCACCAGCAACGGTCACGGCTCGAGACCACGGCTGGTGCAACCCGGTCAAAACGTCGAGCAAAATGTATATATATATGATTTCGCCAGTACCTTTTATAAACATTTTATCGAAAAGCTAAAAGAAAACAAGTTTTCGATAAGAGTAACGTACGATATTGCCCCTGTGTAGCCGTGTACGACCGACGTGTTAGCGTTGAGTGTTGCCAATTAAAAACAGTTCCAAAGAGTCCGTGACTATTCGTGTTACATTCAATAGTTTGAATACGTTTTTTTAATTGCTTTATTGACTGACTTGGCTTTAGAAATGTTATGTAAACTGCCTGTTTTTTATTTATTTGAAATTTATTGATCATGTATTATGAATGTAACACGGCTTAGTGAAAATAAAGTTGCTTTGTCTGACTCGGTGGAGTGACTTATAAATTAATATTGGAAATAAAATTAAAACGAAATAAAGTTATGGAATTTATCACGTGGCAAAATAAAATTATATGTGTGTGATTCTACTTTACTCTAAAACACAAAATCTGCTGGAGATTAACAATCACAGAAAATTTGAACATATTTGATGGCTCGTCTAGTTTACAACCTTTTTTACACAAAAACTAATCTGAATGTAATAAATAAAAAGATATTAATTGAAAAAATATCAATAGCAAAGAGTAATTATATTTCATAGCTGTGCCCCCGCGGTTTCACCCGCGTGCATATCACCGCGACCTCGTGAAAAATAGAAAATCGTCCCATGGCATCCAACGGATCATTTTTTTCAGGATAAAAAATATCCTATATGTTAATCCAAGTTAGCCCTTATGGGTGTGCCAAATTTCATGAAATTCGGTTCAGCAGTTTTTGCGTGAAGGAGTAATAAACAAACACACAAACTTTCACATTTATAATATTAGTAGGATAGTAGGATTCAGGAAAAAATATGTTTTGAGTTTTTCTCTTTCACTTCACATTCACATGCATTAATAAAATTAGTTCCTTATTTATCCTCTACGATTTGCGTAATGCGATGCTTGTTTGTTTTGACAGCGATAATATTACTTTTAATGGAGGTATAATCTGTAAAATTACATTCTATATTGAGATACTCGATACAAGGACAGTCGAAACGATTTAAAATGAAATTAATATTTAAACAAGCGGCTGTCGATATCTGAACACATTTAAGTTGTATAATGAATAATATATTAATGGAAATCGGAAAATGGCGGAACATTTCGGTTTTAATCTCTTGATATCGATTTTTAAAAGTGTAGTTAATGTAATAACATTTACACTTACCTACATAATTTTATATATAACGTTTATATTTAAAGTTAAATATTATAATTTAAAGTTAAATATTATAACGGGACAAACGAGCAGTCGGAGCGATTTTTATGACTACTATATTATATACGCCTATAGACGTCTGCATAGAGACTATATAGATATGGTGCCCTCTTTCTCCTTCAATTACCTTGGGTCACCGGCTACTTACAAACCGCACAAAACGCGGCGACCGGCGACTTAGACGCTTTTTAAAAGCCGAATGCAGCGACTAGATACAGGGAGCGCATATTTCAAGACGCCAGATGCGGCGACTTTGACGCTAATGTATGTCAATTGACGTCTGAGTGCAGTAGCGATATCGGGATCGCGATGCTGTCGCACGTCTACTGCGACCGGTCGCAGAGAGTTGCTGAATTCTGCGACTGCATCGATGCTGTAACAAAGTCGCCGGTTGCCGCGTCTAAAAGTCGCGTGTGCCATGTTGATCTTATGCAACTATCTCTTTAAATATTATATTAAATGCAAAAGATTTATTGTAATTATGTTGTTGTTAATTCTTTATCGTAGTAAGTTGGTACTTAACAGTCAAGCATGTTGGTACATTTCGCAACATAAAAATACTACTTTCAGTTTTATCCCGACAAAGATAATTTCCCTATTATATGCCAGTGAAACCACAGGATCTAGCAAGTTCAAAATAAACAAATTGTTGAGAAATAACCTTCTCCAAGAATCGTTCCTAGTAAAGTTTTCACTCATACTCGTAAATTAAGTGTTGACTAACTTAGAACTCGTAAATCTTATCCTTCTCCCTCACTGTCTGACAGACTCATTGCTCTTGAATATAAGTACAGTGCGTCGGAAATACCACTTTTAATTTTTAAAAGATATTTAGCTACGCTACAACTCATTCTATTTTCAACTATTAATTTTGACTTGGTCCACCACATTCCCTCACGATCGCTGTTGTCGTCATGGTCTACGGCGGGCACCTATTATTTATTCAATTCAATGAACGGGAATACTCCCTTTTTACAATATAATAATAATTTACATATATCTATAATTTTAATGCCACATTTGCCCGAATATCAAATAGTTAACAGAATAT
>LUGF01047561.1:81395-108754 GCA_001625245.1 Calycopis cecrops
GCACTGAGAGCTGCCTGAAAAAGTGTATTCGTCTTCGTTTTGAAATGTTATTAAATTTAAATCGTAAGAAAATATACCTCGCTTCAGTTTCTTGCTACTTCAAAGTGAAATCACTTAATTTGATGCAAGACCTCCTTTCGCAACTATTTTTAGCAAAAATATGAGGCCACAGAAGTCGCCCTGAAATTTATTAAATAAACATGGACCAATCATTTTCCAGAATGATTATTGTCAAAAGTAATCGACCCATACTCATGATCGATCGGTCATGATTGGCGGACAGGAAGAAGACTAATACTACTTTACTGCAATTATTGATAAAATATGTGACGTCATACATTATTGGGATCTTAAATCATTCATGCACTTTGTCTGTCATCGCACCGTGCCTGTAACATCATGGCGCATCACCTACCAGTGACGTAAAATGCGGCTAAATTTAAAGGTATAACTTAAAGTTTTCGTAAATTTACTTAGCTTATATTTTTGCACATTCATCTACAAGTACAAGATACTACTAACTACATCTACAAGATAGTTTCTGCGACATTTTCGTGCAAATTTCTAAGTTTGTCTAGGAAACGGACGCATACATCTTACGTAAGTCAACAAAATCTATGCTATTGTTATCTTACCCAGCCAGTAAATCTACATTCAAGAATTTCATTTTGCAATTTCACACTACTGTGACAGCTGACAAGCTAAGAAAGGTTTAATGAAGGAAATTAATCTTCAAACCTTAGTTTATAATACATTACAGTTACTCGAAGTGCAATATTTTGAAGTAAGTCTTACCACCGGCCTAGAACTCCTCACCGGCAAATAAATCATTTTATAATATCGTGGTCTAGTGATAAACATGTTCAACTATAGACGTGAGGTCCCGGGTTTGAATCCCGGGTCGGACCAAATATTGTTATTGGGATTTTTCAATTTCTAATAACAGTCCGAAGTCTGCATGTTGGCGGTGTTACACCCCCGTGCCTCGGAGAGCACTTTAAGCCGTCGGTCCTGCGCCTGATTTCGCACCGGTCGTGTCGGACTGCCGTTCCATCGGAATATGAGTATGAGGGAATAATAATAAAGGGAAAATAGTATACAAATTAAAGGCTTGTCAGTTTATAGACCCTAGATACCTATGAATTTATGTGACCCACCCAAGTCATATTATAATATAAGTAAAATCATTTGTCATTGTTACCAAAAATAAAGCCATAAATAACGTTTACATTGTCATTTCTACACATAAAAGTATAGTAAATTTTACATTTACCACGACTGTGCATTGACTGTTGGTCAACTGTCTGCAATAACAATACAACATAATATGTTTCACATTGCAGTATATAACAGACACTTTATATTCTTATGTTACGAAGCAACATCAGAAACGCAATTCGGAATGAGCCGCGAAATGAAGATATATTACGAATGAACGATATTTTAACGAGTATTTAAAGTACGTGTTTTATTTTATAGCATAAGAGGGCAAACGAGCAATAGGAGCCATTTTTATGACTACGCCCATAGACAATCGTATAAAGGCTATAATACGGATGCGTTGCTCCCCTTCCTCCTCCTCTATTGGCCACCGGCCACTTACATACGTGAACATCGCCGGTCGGGCCATCGTCGGATCGTACCTCCTCAGTCGTGCCGGCCCAATTCGTCTACATGCATGCATGCAGTGTGGCACTACCTCATACATTTAAATGTGTATTTTTTAAACAAATTCCTGCATTAAAAAAGTCTTCTTGTTTCTCTACATAATATTATGTCACCTTTCACGACTTTAAAAAGTCTATCGTAATCTTTTGAAAGTTTGTCTGGTTGCGTATGGAGCTGCTTACCGATTCAAAGTAATGTATAGAGTTGGAGTCCCGCTCTAAATTATTTATGGTGCTAACAAATGCTTTGTGTATAAACGGAACGGAAAAGGATTTCTATTTAAAGTTGTTTTTCTAAACAACTTTAAATAGAAATCCTTTTCCGTACAGCCTCATTTATCCGAAATAACGCAGCTGTTTTGATTCTACGCCCGGATCTGTCAAATTCCATAATAATAAACACATACAAAGTATGGAATTTGACAGATGTCAGTTTAATACTAGATTAATGCTTGGATAAAGTTAATCTATGTTTATTATTTAGGGGGATATAGTGAATGTGGTTTATTTTAATGCCTCTCGCTTTTATCAACCTTGTATATAAATAAATTGCGTTTAAAACTGCCAGAAGAATTAGTTTATTTTACATGTTTTGTGACATATTAAATAAATTTATCCCCTACAGTCAGCCCTATAGGTCAAGTTATTTTTACAACGGTGTATGATTATCTCTAAGGATTGAATGGTTAGGGGCTTAGTAGTAAGGTAAACTGCGTGCCGAGTGGTCTCCTATTTGGTAATGATGCCCGAATTGTAAAAGAGGAGATATTAAATCTGAAAGAAGAATTAATACTGATTATTAAATCTGAAAAACTTAAGTTACCTTTATGTCAGGATTAGAATAATTTCATCTGTGTAATGTGGTTGGAGCTGAACCGACGCCGGTCTATTATCACTGCAGAGCGGAGGAAGATACGGCGGTGCATACGCTCGCGGTGTGCCTCGTCTGGATCAAACAAAGAAGAATGCTATGTGCAGAAATCGGTCGAGATTTGTCACTGTCGTAGTCAAAGCTATGGTTGATAGCAACAGATCTTGAAGTGCAACGACCCATTTTTGTGAAACGTGCACGTGCAAACGAGATGCAGGTAGAGAGAGAGAAAGCGAAAGAGGTACGGAAGGGTTCTCCGCTCCTTCTAGAATAAGACGAGGGCGGGTGGTGACTGATCAAGATCACCGTCGCCAAATGGGACGACCAGTGATAGATACGGGGGACCTAAATCTGGCATAAGTATGTCCCGTTGATAGATGTCTCAACCCTGCTCGGGCATACCCATTATAAGGAGGCGCGCAAGAATGCCATCAAGCTCCCCGTACTCCCGCCCTTGCACGAGAAACACCCCGGTTTTTAGTTCCCTGCGAGTCGGTTTTAGTTCCCTGCGAGTCGGAAACTACCTGTCCGCAGCTCCAGAGGCGGACTGGTGTCCATAATAGATTTTTCCTAGCCCCGCTTGATTTACAATACAGCAATAGAAATGAATCAGAAATTCAGAACGCTTTATACAAGATAACAAGTCGAGTATTTTACTCATTAAAATAAAATATATTACTCTCCGGATTCCCATTGCAGTTAATATATTTACCGTAGACTTATCCCGGTCCGAATGCATCGTATTCACTAGGGAATAAACACTAACATACAATGGATATAAATAAAATTCACTTTAAAAACATGAAAGTTCTGAGATTAAAATATATTATAATGCCAAAATATAACTTTAACAAAATATTGTTAAGCAATAATAATAAAATTTGATAATTTTAACAATATTAACATTTGAATGTCTTCCTAGACTATCTTGTTAATCTTATAGATAGAAGAATAAAAATAAGAAATAACAAATTTTGATAAGACCAAGGAATTTACATAAAAAATAATATAAAAAAATAAAAATATATGGGATATACAGAGTATTACAGATTTTTTAAAAATCTTGTAATAAAAAATTTTTCTACTAACTTCTTCTGTCTACATTTGCAATATATTATTATGAAATATTATAATCTATTAAAAACAATAGACTAATTTGAAAAAAAAATCATATCGATGTTAAAACATCTACATTAATTGATTGTTTAACCTCGAAATGAAATTTTGCTGAATAACCAAAAGTTTTATTACATTTCCATTACAGTTCTAGTTCTAGATGATATTAATGCATATAACACAGTACTCGCATAGCGATTTACGACGTTATACGCATTAATACGATTTACGGCGTAGTACTCGCGTAGCGTAGATCTACGACGTAGCACTCGCGGAGCGCGGATCTGACGTAGCACTCGCGGAGCGCGGATCTACGGAGTTGCACTGTAATAGGTATTTATCGCTAAATGCTTCAGTTATAAAATGCCATTACAACACTTTATCTTCGCTGAAGCTCGGTACGCTCTTAAGTAGTATGTATTAAAACATTTTTGCGTGGCCTGTATAGAACAAGTTGTATTTTATTTGTCTCGACATTGT
Source organism: Calycopis cecrops (assembly GCA_001625245.1). Classification (NCBI taxonomy): domain Eukaryota; kingdom Metazoa; phylum Arthropoda; class Insecta; order Lepidoptera; family Lycaenidae; genus Calycopis; species Calycopis cecrops. The sequence goes on from LUGF01047561.1 coordinate 85,530, forward strand.
GGTGCTTTTGTTACACCATCTATCCAAAGTCTGTAAGTAAGATAACGGACGAAAGTATTTGCTCTAGTTTTGTATTTTGACTTGTGTGACTTTGTATAAAAATAAGTATCTATATTTTTTTAAATTAAGTAAATAATTTATTTGAAGGATGTTATCTATTGTATGTTATCTATAGTAGTAAGAGTTGCGTGAGTGTGTGGATTAATGGGATTAGTTAAATCAGGATATTATAGGCGCACGGCGAAACCGCGCGCCTGCCCATTCAACGTGCCGAACACGACCTCGCAGCGGACCGCCCGCGCCGCCTGCCACGCCGCCTCTCAGTGTTTGAAAATTTGAATAACGACCAGTTAATGATAAGGAGCTAAGACAAAGTGACGCGGGCGCACGGTAGGACGGTTTGCACTCTCTTTGAGAGGCAGCGCGGCAGGCGGCGCGGGCGGGCGGTCCGCTGCGAGGACGTGTTCGGCACGTTGACTGGGCAGACGTGCGGTTTCGCCGTGCGCCTATAATATTATTATTAGCTCTTCCCCGAAGATGCTGGCACCTCGTCGTGGTGGAGGGGCTCGCGTGCCTCTATGATCCCCAAGGCTATACCAGACGGGGCTACTCATACCGGACAGGCTTAGGGGGAGAGGCCAGAATAAGAGCAGCTCTGCTGGAGAGTGCTTCACCCGTGCCTCTGAACCAGCAGATATCGGCGTGGATTAAAACGACGGACGTGGTGTGCTCCATAGAGTATTGGGACCAGGAGTCAGCATGAGAACCTGTCCCATAAGACAGGGGGGAGGCAGCAGGACAGTCCCCAAGGAGGAAAAATCTGTCCTTTCCACCGAGGCCAGCCTGTCGCTGGAGGCATTCAGTTGTTTGTTGTCTGGGCTCCTCCAATTATAGCAGCTGAAGACATCCGCAGTAGTTTAGTCTGTAGGAGCAATAGCTGAACCCGACACTGTGCCTAGTTGAGCCACGCGGGCTCCTGGGTAGCGTACGTAAAGATATGCCATTGCATTACCAAAAAAAAGATATTTTTAGCTCATGCGAGAAAAGTACATAAATATATTAATTTATTCTTATACGATTTGCCTCATATCATAATAAATAAAATAAATATCATGGCTCTCAAATTTATTTATTATAAATCATTTTAAATAATTTATAAAAATAATTAATTTATAACAAAATTTATTTCCAAAAATATTTTTATGTATGAAGGTTCCGATTCTTCTGAAAATATATTTTAATATGAAACGAGTATTAATTGATATGAGCATTTTAATAATTCTGATAATTCGTTTCGTGTTTTCAAAATAGATTAAAGCGTAAATGAAGTTATAATTTGATATTTACGGTTATAGGATATTAAAGGAAAATTTATTATTTTAATTACGTGAAATACAAGTTGTCTGTTCATTTTTTATTAGGTAACTAACGTTGCACGTTGCGTTGCATGAGCAAATCATCTTGCTGAGGAAGACAGCAAATAATGCTTTTGTTGACACCAAAATACTGAGATACCTGAGATTGACTTCTTCCCGCTTGCAACATCCTTACAACTCTTCACATTTTATCTGAGGTTAAATGACGTCCGTCCAAGATCTAACAGATGTCTTAAAATTCAAATTATTAAAAACTGTTTTAGAATACTAAATTTTAATTAGCAAAGAAAACGCTATAAAATTCGAAAAAATACATTCGCTTTTGTATTTGTAAAAAAACAAAATATGATACCCGATTATTTTAGAGCATACTGGCTGGTTATGTTTTCTAGATCATAAAAGTTTACACAGGTATTACCTACTTGGTAAGAAATAGTAAGAATTTAATGCCAAAACACATTATAAAATTGAAATTTGTATGTGTTGCTTAGATTTTTTTGATGTGTTTAGTTACTACTAATTGTTTATAGATATCATTAAAATTAATATGAGTGCAAACCGAACTACCTTCCTAATTGTGTACCTTTCGACTGCAAAGCAAAGAGGCCACTACCTATAACAAATAAATATATTTAGTTTTTTATATAAAAAAACTACGTTTAATAATCCGAAGGCCCAAAGTAGCAGCTATTTAAATAGTAAAATAAAAAGAAAGCAGCAAAAACTTTTGGCAATAAAATTGAAGCTTATGAAAATAGTTACCTCTAACTTGTATATTTTAAGTCTGTTTAAACTTTAAATCCAATCTCATAGTTCTAAGTTGATTATGCCACGTTGCAACACTTTATATTTTAGTTTAGAACCGTGCGAAATGCATTCACTTCGGTATAAAACTTTGTGAATGTTTTAAAGTACAATTTATGTACACAAAACCTAAGTGTTTTCATGTAACTACAACTATTTTATTTTAATACAAGCTGCCCGACGTTATATTGTGATTAATGGAAAATATGTTGTCATGGTAAGGTGTAATGTTATGTGGCCGAATTGTCAACTCGTTACTTTACCCTACAATATTGTCTATTCGAGATACCGACACTAGCGCTATCTGCAGGGCTAATTTGTGAATCTAAACCATTCTCAAATCCCCTTCAACACACCCAAAAAATTTCATTAGAGATTGTGTGAGTGCTGCCTTGCAACCGAATAGCATCGGTTTAAACCCTAGCTTATTACTAAAAAACACCTTTTGTAATACGTTATACCATCATCATACTTTGCTTTTAACCATATACCTACTGCTTAGAAAGATCTTGCCCATAGTATGCTAAGACTGAGTATTATCTTACTAAAGATTCCAATGTTGTACTTGAGTCACAAGATTTCTACGAATACGTCTAACAATAAAGGACTTTAGTAAAGAATATGCAAATAACGTCGGAGTTAAGTATTGCGATAGAAGTTTATATCTCCGCGCGCCAGCTCGATTCCGCTTTTAACCGACAGTAATTTAACAATGATACTCGTAAAAAAATTACAGTCCCCATTCTTGTGGCACAGTGTTAGTTACAGACATGCCATTTTTTGCCCTTTGGCTACGGAACCCTAAAAATAGATTAGGTTTTTATAACATTGGTGCTAACACCGGTGACTTTCTAGCTTCGGACTAAAGATTAAAAATACAAATCATATTTTTGATTAGAATTAGTTCTCGATGAACCCATGGGGTTACCTGTAGAACTATCTACGCTTGCATATGTTTTCAACTTGAGCAAGAAAATTTTATTGCATTTGAAAACATGAGTTTGAATTACAAAACTGCTTTGGAGAAACAGATAGTCCAATAATTGTGTCATCCTTTTTAAACAGCTATTCCATCCATCAAAGGTAATTATTTTATTGTAATTATCTGAATCATACAGATAATAATGTGAATGATAAAAAAATAAGCACATTTTAATATAAATTAGCGCTAATTAAATCAATGTATTAAGCCACTATGAACTATTCGGCCGTCAAACCCAGTTACAAGATAATACGATCATACACAAACGATTTCAAAGGTGTTGTATCGATCCCAATCTAGCTTTGAACATTGTGAATAGCTGACACTGTAACATTACGTCATTACAAATTAATAATTACCGGTATCAGTTCTGATCTAGATAGATCAGAATTCCGACATATCTTACAGACGTACAATTTGAGATAACTTCGTCGATTCCATTATGTCGAGCCATTCTCCAAGTTTAATATCACAGGTTATTTGTCACTAGAAAAAGCGCCCGACTACTTTCCCACTGGAGTGGAAGAAAGACAAGATTGCATCATATCTGGATAACTGGTAGACACACGCTTCTTGTGCCGAGTCCGACACACCTTTAAGGCTTACCCAGAGCTGGTCGGAAGGTGCATAAAGCATTTTACCTGCGTCGCAAAAAAAAATATATCTGGGTAACTGTTAAGCTCCGAGGACATCTAAGGAGTTGGTAGTTATCAATAGGTTCCAACTACTCGTTTGTCTTATACAAAAAACTTTCTTATAAAATTTGGCACACCTACTATTTAGTATTTTTTATGGTATAGGTGGGCAAACAAGCAGTCGGAGCCATTTTAATGACTGAATGCTCATGGACATTCGCAAGAGGCTATACAGATGCGCTGCTCTCTTTTCTTCTCCCACCTTCATGGGCCACCGGCTGCTTACACCACACGAAACGCGACAGCACAGCTGTCACTTTACGTCGGTCACGTGAAGGCGAGAGGTACCTCCCCGGTCGTGCCGGAGAATTCAGCTGCATGAAAGCATGCAGTGCGGCACTACCTCAAGATTATAAATTACAATCGGGAAAAAGATAATTTTACTTCTATCCGGAAAAAAGGAATATTTTAGATTTTACACGGACGAAGGCACTGCTATTCACCCGTAGTTTGGAATATTTTTTTACAGTAAGAGGATACGAACAGTCTAAACTTTTTGATGATTACCAAAACCTAGGCATTCACATAATTAACCAATTACGTAGAAACGCTGCCCTCATTTCATTTTTACTTCAAATGGGCCATTATAGAAGTGGGCCGGCTATTATGACAGTCTAAAACATTGGAAATGGACTCCTCTTCATTTTTAAAAAGTTATGTAACAATAAGTATTTTATTTTTTGTTGTATAGACATAAGTTCATCCTTACAAACAAACCCATAAAGCAACTTTCAAATACATAACATAAGTTAATAAAATAAATAAGTCTACTTAGAAGACGTACAAAATAGCTCCAACTTTTTCCAAAACATGAAACTGTACTATAATTAGCGGAGGCCAATAATTACGTATGCATCGCTCGCCTCGCTTTGTTTATAAACAAACCCTTAACTAAGACCGAGATTCTCGTAATTTCCAATGTTTGTGGCCCGTGTCCATGAAGCTCTATTTTGCTGATGAGATTTATCTCAATTGGATAGTTGTTTTATCTTACTATTGATATCCATTTTCTGAATAAAATAACATCAAAATACTACTACTACATCAAAATAGTCGATAACTTACGTGTGCAGATTGTGAAATGTACAAATATTAGTCATTTTGTTTTATACAAATTATGGGTAGTCATATTAAAATCAATGGTCAAGTAATAGATAAATGTGTTAGTTTTATTTTATTAAAAATAAAATATTAAATACCGTAAATTAAAGTTGTGCCCCGCGGTTTGGCCTGCGCAATATTTAACCAAAGGGAACACTTATTTACCACATTAACCAGAATGTTTTTTGGTGTAAAACATAACAAATATACACTTTCGTATTTATAATATAAGTAAGATCACACAGACCTATAATTGGCTTACCTACAACAAGTTACTTAGAATAATTTGTGTTTCACTCAGCAATCTTTGTGTGTCACATGTTTTCAAACTTTATATTGTCTATAGAAAAACTTATAGATCTGAAATACATTACTGGTTTTATTTAAATATTCTAACTTTACAATCTAAGTTCTCTCAAGTTGATAACGGAGTTAAAGCTATTAAACTTTGATAATAAACTTGAGCGGTTTCTTCCCAATCACGTGCGAGATTCATTCAGCGACGAATCCTCCCCATCCTCCCTTCCATGTAAAAGTAAAAGACTTCACGTTCAAATAACGTAATGTTGTCGTCGAGCCTTTACGTCACAGTAAAGTCATAAGAAATTTTTCTATCGTAACACATTGTATCTATTAATAAAATATATATCAAGAGCTCTTTGTAAAATAGAAAAGGTTTAAACCATTGCTTGTGTTAATTATGTTTTCGCGCTCCCGACATGTCTAAAAACCTAAAAAAAATATGCATGTAGATAATACTGTTACATTGCTTTCATTTTAGAATAAATACATAATATTCTTAGTGAGACTCCAAAGAAACAATTGGTAATTATCGAATCCCTCTATAACGGAATAAACAAAATGTTGTTAGTAGTTGGATATCGTTAAAACATCTTATTCAAATTTTTGTAGCTGCTGCAGTGTCACCGCACACTCCTCTTACCGCGCATAGTGAATATCACGTCTTGATATGTCATCCAAGCCAAATTTCGACTACAGCAGCAGTCGCAGTGAGCTAGCTAATAGCGATCTGCGCATAACACATATATTGCACGAGTGTGTGCGCTTTACTTAAGTGCACTCTCAATTCACTCATTTTAATATTTCGATGGGACGGCAGGTTTTTGTCACATGCTACTGTAAAAGTGTATATTATCGTCCTTTAAAACGAATTGCATATACGGCGGTCATCGCTATAGGCACGAGCAATTTGCACAGGATATTATTATGCACAAGTGTGGCCGTAGACACAAGTGCAGTCACTATTCCATCATACTCACATTTCGATGGAACGGTAGCCCGACACGTCTTGAGGGAAATCAGACGCATGACAGTACGTGAATCCTTGAATACGGACTCTGACAAATCATAGTAAGTCTTTTTTACCCGACTGCCATGGGAGTTTTGTATGTATGTATGTAATATTCTTTATTACCGTCATAACCGCTTAACGGATTTACATATTTGAGGTTTCGTTAGACTCGTCTTTGCAGTCCAAGGTTCTTAGATAGGTGACGTTAAAAAAATCAAAGATTAAGAGAAGAAAAAAAGCGAAAAAAAAAATTCGAATACTGCAATTTAGGTGCAGTCGAAGGCATGCACAAAGCCTTAATGGCTCTAAACTCCGATAGCAAAATATTAAAACTTTCGTTTGTTGAGAGACATGACAATATCCCAGTTAAATGTCTCCCCACGTATTCCGCGCTCTCTAAATAGCGTCGCGTCGCACGGAACGTCTTCTCGCTGAAACTCGAACAACTCCAGTTCTACCAGATCTTGTCTTAATGTTCATCTGTATGCTAAAACTTACTAATGTTTTATATAGAACTAGCTTTACACCGCAGTTTCACCTGCATAAAATCTATCCACAGAAAAGGATGTTTTTTGTATACCAATAAATGCTTATTTACTCATATATCTGTTCTAAATTTCATCCAAATTCCATTCAGTAGCTTTTGCGTCATATAAGTATAACCAACATAAATACTTACACAAATTTGCACTTACATATGATAGATTTTATTTATTAATATCAGTAGTACTCAAAAGTGTGTGTGTATGTTTATCTTACAAGCGGTAACTATATATTTTTTCCTTTATGTCAGTTCTGGTGAGTACTGGTGACCACAGCAAGTGCAGAACGAGAGACCAACTTGTGAAGTATGTTTATGGATGTCGACGGATGGAGCCAATAAAATCAAACTGTTCAAGACAATAAAAATGAGTGATGTTCGTAGATTAAATGTACTTCATATTTCGATTTGACTACATAAACTGAGAAGTGAAACGATGTATAAAGCTACAGATATTGGGTAATAAACGTCGAAAGGAACGAATGAGTATCGGTAAACGGCCGATTGAAACAAATAACAAATGTTAAATGTGCTGTGAATCGGTTTTTTATTCGCTCAGATTAGTTTGATTTATAGAGTTGGATCTTTGAGCTTACTGATTCAAGTATCGAATTTCTCCTAAATCTATATTAAATAATGTTTTTAGTTTTGTATTGATATAAGATGATCATGAAAATGATGTTCTCGAAAATTGTTTTTAAAAGATCTTTAGACTTTTTCAACATAAGAACACTGACCAAATAAGACAATGATGCAGTATCACGCTGTCATATTAATTAAACAGCACTCGGTAGAGTTCCAGAGATTCAACATGACCACGACGTCACACGATTTTGCAACTTTCTTTATATTCATTACATACATAAAAAGGATTTCAACGTGGCAACGATGATGATCACAAAGACATTACGCTTAGGAAAAAGTTTTGTTCCCCGTTGTCGATCGATTTGCAGCTTACAATTTTCGTATACCTTATTATTATATTCTTAATTAGAATATGAACTAACAGTTTTTTAGTTTTTTTTGATACCATTTTTTTCAGTTTTCCTGTCGAATGACGAAAACGTTTTGTTTTTTTTTACGTGTGTCAATAATAATAATAATATCCTCCTATCCGATTTCGGCTACGGCGGCCGTCTCTATAGAGACGAGCCAGATGCGCAGGATATATTATAGTGCAAAAGTGTGCGCGCGCAGACACAAGTGCACTCTGTATTCCATCACTCTCATATTCCGATGGGACAGCAATCCGACACGACCGGTGAGAAATCAGGCGCAGGACCGACGGCTTAACGTACTCTCCGAGGCACGGGGGTGTATCACCGCCAACTTCCGGGCTCCGGACTGTTATTAGAAATTGAAAATACTCAATATAAATTTTTGGTCTCACCCGGGATTCGAACCTAGGACCGCACGTCTGTGGTTGAACACGCTTACCACTAGACCACGAGGCAGTCAACGTGGTCTATACCATGTGATAAAAACAACAATGACTTGGTTTTAAAATTGCGGTTTACTGTCATATCAAAATGGCGATTTTACACGTTTTAACACCACTTACCAATGTACTGCGCTTCATATAATTGTGTAATTAGTCAAATCAATAAAGAACACGAGTTTCTATGTCACATGAGAGTACGCTATTAAAATGGATATTTTAAAATGAAACTATGATATAATGTTTGTGATTATGGATAGTGGAAATAAAAATAGGAGGAGGACCAACTTAAGTGGTGTGACAATCATAAAATGTGCGGCAAAAATCAGTAGTTAAATCTGGAGGAATTTATAAATGTGACTAATTGAGATCTGGAATGGATCGTTGAAAATGAATCAATGATTCAATCAAATGTTCTCTATTGTGCAAATTAAAAAAACTTATTACACAATACATTCAAAGAAACAATAACATAACGCACTCAAAGGCAGCCTTATTGCTTTACAGCAATTTCTTCCAGACAACCTCAGCTACAGGAGAAAAAAAAATTTAATTAGCAGGAACTTTTGTTAGCTAAATTAATGATTTAATCGGACGTATAGTGATAACTTAATCTTGTGGCTTATTTGATTAAATCCTTTTTATTTTACATTAAAAGTACTATTTATATACATATATTATTATTAATAAGTCGACATAATATATTCTGAATTCCGAATGGTGGCCATTACAAATTTTTATTTAGATTATTTAGATTATCCGCAGATAATATTATAATGTGCTCCAACTCGTCTAAGAATTCATTTATGTTTAAGATAATATACATTTAAAATTACTTTTTATGCCTAGTGTAATTGAATACTGAATTCAATTTCATTAAAAAGAAAATTTTCGTTTTCAAAGCTAAACAATATTTAATTATTGTGCAACTTGTTTTAAAAATCATAAAGTGTAATAATATTAAACCGTTGATCAATGAATAATGAGTATAAAAGACATGTAATCAATAATTTTAATATAGGGGCGCCATTTTAAAATTTTTATTCATGATTGTGTTGCATTTTGCCTCTTTTATACGTGGTGTTCAATTAGTTCTGCAATTATATGAACATCTATAGGAAGTTCCTACAAAAAAGTAAATAGGTAGCAATTTTTGTATTACGTGGAATGTGCCTACGTTATAAATAACTCAAAGACTAATCCAACAATTGTTTTACATTAGATATTATTTGATATTAGATTATTTTTTATAACATGTAAGTTATATCGAATTTTATTTAACAAAATTACAATTAGACGATATTCTTTTTTAAAACACACCCTTGAAAGTTTAATTCTTTGTTTTAAAATTCGGCGGTAATCAAAAACTAACCCTCTATATATACTAGACTATACAATATAATAAAAGTTAAAGTACAAGAATATAATATCCACGCTATAAAATTTATAGTTAAAGTCGTTGTGACTTTACCCTGTAAACGTGTGGGTAACTGTGGTAAAGGTAATATCATATAGCAACAGAATCGTAAATTCTAGAAGAATCAATTTGGCGCGACGCCCAGCAATTAAACCGAGCCTGGGGCCAAATTAGTCGGACGTTAACAACTTGTACAACAGAATTTACTTCCAAATTATACGATTACGCTCCTGGTGGTACTAACTAGGTGCTTTTAACACGGCCATTTATGTAATACTGGTTCCATATACTAGTTTTTTCTGTAGTATTGACAATGTGCAGCAAAAGAATCCTTCTTATAAGTTGTCAACTACGTCATGCTCTAGAGACAGAGCACGAAATATAGAGACAGCAATATAATGTCGCGCTTTCTGGTATTAAATTTAGACATTAAACAGATAATTGTAAAATAATCACAGTTATAGATAATTGTGTGTAGGTTACACTGTAGCTTTGGTATGATTAATATAATATGAGAAGGTTCGACAGCGTCCTGGGACCTAAATTGAAAAAATATATATACCTAATAAGATATTTTGATTAAGGTAAAATTGAAACTAGGTTTACCACTATCATTAAACCTAAAAAGTACTAATCAAAAAAACACAAAAGTTAAATTTTTTGAAATAACAGTAAAATTTACATTTTTAATTCAATAAAACAGCTTGGAAACAGAGCATTACTCCCAATGTGTAACAACCTTTCCATAATATATTACCTTACTTTGTAATAACCTTTGCCATAACCAACGCAACCAAACCACGTCCATAAACTTGGAATTTGTGGTTAAATAAAGTTTTTATTTCCATACAGTGTGGTGGATTTAAATTTTGAAAACACGTTGTAAATCAGAGAGAGCATGTTGCGGGACCAACTGTACCACGGAGTTTAAAATATTTGAACCTTTATATTTCATAATTTAAAATACGAGAAAATCTGAATAATATTATGTGTAATTATGAAACATAATTTTAAAACGCCTTTAATTCTGCAGGTTACTTTTACATGTACTTAGCGGGGTTTTAATTAGTAGGTGCTTAATTCTGAACTTAGTAAACAATGTTCTTTGAAAGTAAAATAAACGTGAAGCATCTTTTAGTTTCGTTTTATCTAAACATAATTTTCGATAATCATAACTATGTGATTAACGGGTATGTATATCTCTCAAACACCGACGAATACTTCAGAGTCAGCGAAACATGGATTTAACATGTGTGCAACCATGTTCTGTTGTGGTTGGCGACTGTATTATTAAATGTTTTCAAACAGCGCCGTATCTTTAGTTTGCTATAATACCTATTCATAATTGTTGCACTGTTGTCAAATGCACATGAACAGTTTGAATTAAGGATTAACTTAAAAATTTAATTGGTGACTAACTCATGAGTAGATATTGTTTTGTTAACCATAGATAACTGATTATTGAGCACATTTATCTTATCTATCAAGTATATCATCAACCTGTCAACTGTCTATAATTTACTTTCAGTTTTGTGTCCAAATCTAGCTTGTTCAGTTCAGTAATTCTTTTGGCGTGATCAATCATTCAGACACTGTTTTAAATGAAGCAAAAGTCTTTGATGTCACAAATCGAATAATAAGTGGTGTTATTATATATCGATGTATTTATAAATCGTTTGTTACTTTTATGACATTTTGTGATCCATTTTGAAACTACTGAGTAACGTTTTAAACGTATCTATTTAAAACGTTTAAGCAAGAGCTCAAATTGTAAAAAAAAATATTATTATAAGCAGTTTATTCATTGATTCCTTTTATACCATATAAATCTCTATAGACATCCGTGGTTTTAAGGCGATAAATTCACCAGTTCAGTCTAAAGTGTATTAATTACAAAGATTACACCCCATAGCAGAAATTCAGCTAAGATTTTTTTTTATTTCCCAATTTTCAGATTACAGTTTGATACTTCTTTAATAGTCTCTAGGTCTCGAAAGGTGTTATATTCTATGATATAATTAAACGACAATCCATGACAAAAACGGTCACGCGTGAATCGGACTCGCGTAACAAGACTGCATCATACCGAATACTGCAATGCGAGACAGACACAGGAAAACTGAAAGTTTGATTTTATCGGTTAAGGTAACAAAAGTGGGGTAATTATTTTTGAAAACTGAGTGCACAGGTCGATAGAGAATTACCAGAGGAATTAGATGGTGGTGGTCGTTTTTCTTGGAATTGACCCTTTGACCCCCCTGGGGTCAATATATAAAAATGTCTAAAAACTGGTTTTTTGGACTTTTTTTTATGGTATAGGGGGCAAACGAGCAGCTGCTTTGTGACTACCGCCACCCATAGACATCCACAAAACTAGGTGTCTTGCAGACGCGTTGCCGGCCTTTAAGAAAGAGGAATGCTCTTTTCTTGAAGATCTCTAAGTCGTATCGGATCGAAAATACCGAGGAAGGCAGCTGGTTCCACAGTAATGTTGGACGCGGTAAAAAATGGCGTTTATACCGCACAGTACTACATTTAGGAATATCGAGATGGTGGGCATGGAACTTTGAGTTCTGTCGCGATGTCCTATGATGGAATTCAGCTGCTGGTATTAAGCCGAACAATTCCTCGGAACACTCCCCATTGAAAATATGGTAAAAGATGCAGAGGGAACCGACATCTCTCCGTAGGGCCAAAGGATCGAGCTGCCCGGAAATAACAGGGTCATCAACGATTCGAGTCGCTCTTCGTTGAATAAGGTCAAATGGATCTAGCTGATATTTCGGGGCCCCTGCCCAAAGGTGGGAGCAGTACTCTATATGCGGGCGGATCTGCGCCTTGTAGAGTTGCAGTCGGTGGGCTGGTGTGAAGTACTGCTTAGCCTTACTGAGTATACCCATCTTCTTTGAGGCAAGTTTAGCCTTTGATTCCAAATGACCGCGGAACTGATGCGGACGTTGCGCGATATGTTGACTCCTAGTATTCCGATGCTATCAGTGGCCTTCAGGGGAGTGTTTTCAAAGGGAGGAGATACGACCGCAAGTCACACCTGTTTAGGTAAACTTCATGTACATAAAACTTCAAAGAACCGTAAAAGAGAAGTGAAGTGAATTTTGCTGTCCTGCATCAATCATCAATCATCAACACCCTCCACTACCCCGACTACACCCGAAATACAACCTAACACTACACACTTTAACAAATGATTTATGATCCCATCTTTTGAAGAAACTGAAATTAAAATAAACTTTCCAGAAGTCTGAACAATACAGAAAAAGCTTCTGTATAAAGTCTGGAACTTGGTATTCGTGTTTTTCATGAAACTTGACAGGGACTTTCAGAATTGTGAATGGGATTTATATTTTTTATCAGATCTAAAAAGTAGAACAGTTGAAGATGAATATCAGCGGTTCTATGGTGCTGTGTCTGATTCTTCATTTTATAAGAACTGTGTTCAGTTCGTGAGTTCGTATTCAAAAAACTAAACACCTATAGCAAAAATAAATTTCCTTCAGTAATATTATTCAAAACATTACATAATACATTGCCTATTCTCGAACCTTCGGAGCGGTTAGGTGTACAGTACACTCTAACTATACTCACACTAGAGTAGGTTAATTGAAATACAAATCATAGTTTTTTATAACAGTACTTGAACAAAATTATACGAGTAATAATACTTTGAAAACTAAAGACGCTGCTGTAGACTGTTTTCGAAATCCCAAGATACTGCAAAACCAGTGCATGTCCAAGATACGTCGGTCGGCAACCCTAATTTACACGAAATAAATGCAGTACAATTACACCACCCCCATTACACTGTTCTATCTTTTACATTAGCCTAATATTCTTGTCGTATTGCCAAAGTCGGGGTGTCTGCGGCAGTTATTTGGCTCACTTGTGTGTACGCAAATTGCACTAAGGGCCCCAGCACATACTAGACTTTTAAACGTGGCAACCGGCGACTTTGCGCCTGGATTGACGCAGTCGAGTCATTAGTGACTAACTCGCCGCGTCTGGCGCCTTGAAGTGTGCGCTCCCTGCGACTAGCCGCTGCATTCAGCTTCTAAAAAGCGACCAAATCGCCGTTCGCCGCGTCTAAATTCCTCATGTGTGCTGTTGCCCTAACATCTCACTTCTCCCTTATTACGCTTATTTCGCTAGGCAAAAACTAAAGCTTCGCCGCATAATTAACAGTTTGCTAATAGTAGTCAAAGTTATAATGAGCTTGTGTAAGTGTAACTATCTTTAGCGGTAGTCAACAGTGTCGATAGTGACTTTAACCGTATCATTATTATAAGTATGCGCAAATACAAGAAATGTACATCAAGATACATTACAGGAATTGCGAGAGCAACCATGGTTGCTCTTGCATTGCATATCATGATATGCAATGAGAGAAATTCAAAACCCCATTCAGTACAGTTTACACCGAGCGACTTGTGGAACAAAAAGGACGCCAGTGAAGTAAGACGCCAGTGAAGGGTTGAGATAATCTCGTATTTCCAGCTCTAATGCTGGCAGATGTATTCAGCACTAGAAGAAAGGCTCGTGGTAGGGAAAACACAATAGTTATCTATATGCGTGAAAAAGTAATGACTTTGTCTTTGATCGTTGAATATTTGCAGTATTCGTTACCAATTACTAATAATTATTATAAGTCATCCGGGCCGATTTCGGCTACGTTTATTTAGACGAACTATCTGCACAGGGCATATATTCCGATGGAACGGCAGTGCGACACGACCGGAGAGAAATCAGGCGTGTGACCGACGGTTTAACGTGCTGTCCGAGACACTAGTTACTAATAATTACGCTGCAATATAATATAGTAATGGAGTGATATCGATGCTTTGTTTAGGGATAGAACTCAAAAGGTGCGCCAACTGTAACTGAAAACTTTTACTTCAATTGGATTAAAAGTTGTAATTTTTTTTTGATTCCGTCATGAGGGATTTAGTTATTGTATAATTATAATTAATTATACGGATTGCTATATTTTGTAATTTAGAGCCAACAATTACAAACACACAAATATATCTAAAAAGAAAGTTTTGTACCAAGTGCAGAAGTCCCTATGAGCAAAGTGATTTTGTTAAACTGAGTTACCATGCTCTCGGTTACTGCGCGCTAAAGATCCTCGAGCGAATGTTTAACGTGCACTAATTTGACCGCACAGTACAATCCCGTGTAGGGACGATGCTGTAACATCACCGCTGTGACGAGAGGCAATCTCATATTTTTTTTATTGATAATTATCAAATGTAGATGCATTACGACTAATCTCATATCTATGTAATTTAAACGCTTTTCAAGTTAATAAAATCTAACTCTAACAATTATCGCGGGAGGTGGCGTGGTTCATAATCATGCAGCATATTTATGAGCTAATCAACTGACGCAGCTGTTCCACATAGCACATTACCGCTCTACAGACATGTTGTAGTATGTCTTACACCGCGTGTTCCTCGAGTTTGATAAGAAGAAGTTTAAAGTTCGTTACAGCCTCTTTATGTTCCAAAAGACCGCGCAGACTCTCGTACTACGAGCATATTAAGTTTCTCAATATTAAAATATAAAAAATGATGGTTAGTTTTCTCTCTATATAACAATTCAGTAAAAATAAATGCTACTAGGAAATATATGTGGCCTTACAGCATAGACCCAGAGTGTCAATAATAATTAATTAGCCTCTCCTACGGAGACCTGCACTAGAATTAAACTGATAATAATTGTAGACTGACAACTATTTAATCAACAAAGACCTATAACGTGACCTAGAAGTGGCACTCGTTAATTAGCAACAGTAACCGGACCACGGAACATTAGCACCTCGCGAGTACAGCCTCGTACTTACCCGGCAGGCTGTACATTACTTACGGTTTATTACGTCATTAGCCTAGATCACTTTACTCGGTTGGAATATCGAGTTGACAGCTATGTATTTTATAAGGTAGAGTTGGATACCTTAAAATAACAAACAACCGTCCGGTATCATGTGAATTGAGAAGATCATGTATTTTAATAAATACTTTTTTTTTTAATTGTGTGATTTTATTAATTGTCCATCAAGAAGTAACAATACGCTCTGTCAACCACATTACTACTATCATACATAAAACAAAACACACGTTTTTAGTCATTATGGAAAAAAAAATGTTTCGTACGAATCATATTCAGGAACACATTAATATAATGATAGTGTTATTAACGTTTGTAAGGAGCACATTATTTAAGTTGTTAGGCTAAGGTGGATCGCGTAAGTCTTGTTAGCGGAGTAAATAATAAACATTGAACGTAGCTAATAACTGAGTCAGGTAGCTGAGAGAGCTAAGCTAAATAATCTACCTTTATACAAATATTATAATAACGTGAGGTTGTAATTATGGCACTACTATTATGACGCTATTATACAGTACATTTATTAATTAAATATTGTATTTATATTTGAGTATTTATTTGTTTCATAATAGCATCTACTCAATAATTATACAATTGACAACAAGTATTCGTTATCAAAATCAACATGTACCTTGTAAAATGTGACAATTATCTCTGGCAGCCTGATTTAGTTAGTTACACATTTTTACACAACATAATTACATTTTTACGTCTATCGTATTAAGGCATATTAAAGAATGGATACTATATTCTACGACTATTACCTACGTTTAAATGAAAACTGTTGCTTGATTTCAGTTCAATGGGGGATTTCAGTCTCTATTTTTATTGAGCTACGTATTTCTCTTCCCAACGGAGTTACGCAAGACGTGTTAAATAATTCTTAAACCTTATTGTAGAACGTTTAGAGTCAGTATCTTGCGAAATTAATGGTTTATGAAGTATGAAATGTATGAAGTATGTTCGAATGGAAATTTCTGCCATCAGACATGGAAACCATCAGATATGGTCTAACGCAGCGGTGGGTAACCTTTTATCAGGCAAGGGCCGGGCCGCTAGGCGCCAAAATAAACCCATCGCCACACTTGAATATCTCACCCAGAAGTCCAATTTACTTTATTTTTAGTTTGGCCTCTCCTTTCAATAATTTATTTATAAGACATTCGCGGGCAGCAAGCTGGATGTCGGCGAGCCACGGGTTGCCGACCGCTGATCTAATGCACAGTTGAGAAATAGGATAATCTGATTGTAACTTGACTATCGATGACGCCCGCCATTCACATAATTTTCACGATTTAAATATTATGTAAGCCTTTATAGCTCCTCGCACTATTTTAAAAAGATAAAAAGGACTAAGTTGTATTTTTTTAAGCTGGATATGCTCAAAGATCTTACGCACGTAAAATCTGTCGCAAGATAACTAATAATATTTAATTTCCAGATGAAAGGTAATTTAAAAGTTATTCCAGATCCTTATCTGTATATATATGTGCCAAATATATTTTTTTCAGGTTTTTTATCGCAAATGATGTTCTATAAAACACCAGTAAAATACCTAATATAAATACGAATTAAGTATTTGGTGCGACAGCAAAGCTGGTTATCCGAGCGAATAAGATATTTAATGACGTAATAATTGTCTTGTTCATATAACGAGTTCGTGACACTATGGTAAAAATAAAATGCGAACGAAGCTTATTGAGTTACAAAAGATGTTGAGAGGAAATCACTTACCAGCTCATGAGCCGCTCTCTCGTTAGCGACATTGGGGAGAGCAAGGGAGAGAGCAAGAGCAAAAGGGATTTGAAGGAAAGGAATGAATAAATGATTCGAAGATTTAGAATATTAGAAGAACAAGGATTTTGCCTGTTTAATATTACTCATACCACCATCAATTTGGCAATATATGTTATTTCTTTTTTATTCTGGAGTATGAAAAAGGACTTTAAAAAATTTACAATTTAATCCAACGTCTATCGTGAAAAAACGAGATTGCCTGTTTGTTTAATATTATTCAAACCACCATCAATTTGGCAATATATGTTATTTCTTTTTAATTCTAGAGTATAAAAAATGGACTTTAAAAAAATTACGATTTAAATGCAACGTCTATCGTGAAAAACGGGAACTTAACCTATTTCATAGATGCTTGATGTCCAATACCTTTCAAACTTTTCTTCCCGAGTCAAGGGATAAAAATATATTTTGGGTTAGTATTAGTGCTTTCTATATATTACATTCCTTTTCACAATATATATTTACCGAACTTTACCCAACATGTAACTAAAGGTCAGCTAAGATTAGGCCGGGGTCTACTCAAGCGTTCTCCCTAACAATATGCAAGAGATAATTTTTCTCCATTGAAAGTTGGATGTTACAACAAAAACCTTATTCCAAGAGAATAAGGTTGGTCTTTAATGAGGGCTTAGTAACCGTGGCTTGCGCTATCATGGTGAAGCCAAGAGGGATCTCAGGAGGGGACGTGCCGAGCGGTCCGTCGCTCTTTGAATGGGACCGGCCAATGTCGGAGGTCCTCCACCCATCCCTCTGAAGTTGAGTCTGAGTTGGAGCATTGGGACTAGGTCAGCATGGGAACCTGACCCCATTACACGGTTCCAAAGTTGGAGTTGGGACTGTTCAAAGGCAGCCGGACAGTCCCCAAGGAGAAGAAGTCTGGTCTTTTCACCGAGGCCAGCCTGTTGCTGCAGAGGCCCTCTAATTTTAGCGGCAGAAGGCAAGGGTTTAGTCGGTAGAGGCAATCCATCCATTATATCATCCATTTATAGAGCTTTTTTTATGGTATTGGGGAGCAAACGAGCAATCGGAGCCATTTTCATGACTACCGACGCCCATAGACATTTGCATAGAGGCTATACAAATGCGCCGCCCTCCTTTCTTCTCCTACCTATGGAGATGAGGGTCCATGGGGGACACCGGCTGATTATACACCACACAAAACGCGACAGCGCAGCTGTCACTTTGCTCTGGTCTCGTATAAGGAAGCTGTACTTCCCCGGTCGTGCCTGCCCAATCGGCTGCATGCAAGCATGCAGTGTGGCACTACATCTTACAAAATAATGAGAATATATTTTCCAATTAATTCCAACTAGTAAGGCACAATAACCGATATTGTAAATAAGTCGCGCGCTTGTGCACCTTTCCCGCACATTTTGACATACGACAATCGTTACTCCGATTCGAAAAAATACGTCGTGACAGAATTAAGTAATCTGCGCGTAAGTGATAAATATTTTTCCATTTTTTCTAAGATCCTGGAGAGAGTGGTTTGCGAACAACTAACCGCATACATGTAAACAAGAACTAAGAAGAAGAAGAGTCACATAAACTACATTCATTATTTTCAAACCTTCCGCAAATTGAATTTGGAAGTAAGACACATTATACTTCCTAAAATTTTTCATGGAAATACCAATTTCCTTTTGTCCGTACTATGTCAATATTGAGTCTTGACTAAACACGCTCTTGCCTGAATAGCTCGTTACTGTAATAAAAAAAACATTTATTCATTACAACCTGATCAATAATTTCTAAATATATAGAGAGAAGAAAAGGTTATTGAAGTAAAACTTCTATACGCGCACTTGACTTGGAGAGTAAGCTGGCGAGAGCGTTACAAAAATATGTGATCGGGCGAGGCCAACGGAAGTTATCATTCAAATTCAAAATTCAAATTCGATTTAAGTATTTTTTTGTATTAAAAATAAATATCATATAATTATAACATGATATTATGTTATCGTAACTACGGTAACAAAAATCAAGAATTAAGTTTTACTTCAGTCGTGCGGTCTAAAGCACACACTTTTATATACATACAGATAAAATAAACATTATTATAAATAACAAAATAATTATAAAATAAATAATTAATATTTATGCTTACAATAAATTACTATAGCAACATTATTCTGTTGGTACAACAAATGTCTGCATAGATTTGAATATTATTGATAGCATGATCGCCCATTGCATTTCATTACCATGCTATTCCGTATAGTACCTCATATATTCGACTCGTCAGACTTTATCCTCTCATAATTGTAGAATTTGTTGACGTACATATTCAACACTATTTTAATATTACTTTTTATAAATAAAATGTTATATTTAAAAACGCAATGTAAAACACAAAAACCATAAAATTGGTTAAAATCTTCTTGAGTTATAGCTTTATATTTAGAAAAACAGATGCATAAATTGCTAATGTTAACATTACTCACCTACAAGGCATAACTCAAACGAATGTGTATTGAAGAACAGCTATTTGAGTAATCTATAATATTGGGCTCCGTACAGCTGCTCCTTCGTAAATACAGTAAGACAAAAACTCGGTAGAACGGAGTGAAGAGGATTATGTAGGGTTGTCACACCTAAAAGTTTTATATACTAGGCAATTCTTACTACTTTATTTGGTATACAACAATGCTATTGACAATGATTAGTTAATAATCCTAATAAAATCTTGGGTCTTAGCATCACTGTCCTGCCCCACCATCACGACAATGCGGCAAGGGGGGGAGGGGGGCAAAAAAAATAGCCTATACTCTACTTTATTAAAAGACGGAAGGAATTTTTAATTTTTGGTAGGTCAGTTTCTACTACTTTGTTTTACAGTGTTACTAAGGTTTGGGAATGACGGGAGTATGTAGTGGAACCTTCGCGAATTGCACTCTGATGCTGATGATGTCGTTCTGTGGAGCAAAACAGACTATGTGTATGCGTTTCAAATTAAGTCTGGTTAAGAAAAAACTCTTGTTAATAATATAGAATATAAATTCCTGACAGCCCTACTAGTTCTGGTGAGCCGTTTGTTCGTATAACACGAATTTTCATTGCGTCTGCTATTGGTTTATTTTAGTTTAGTTCAGTCACAAATTTTAAAACGCTCTGTTTTGACCAGTGAGTTATTTCTACTATGATTCTGACGCCTGTCGAAATGAAACAAAATAAAAAGCTTAACGTTACTAAGCTATTTACATACATATTGTACATAAATTACAATAGGTGTAAAAGGTAGTCTTGTTAAAGAAGGATTTTGATAATATGGTCACTATTCAGTTATTGCCAGTAGGTGTACTAAGAGCAACAAATATAAAACTGTATTATTATATATACTATGAAGGTTTTAATATCTGTTACCGCATGTGTCTCTTTAAACAAACGTCCATTATGATACATAAAAATGAATGATTATGTGTGTAACGGATCACATGACCGTGCATGCTCCCACACCTTATATTGTATTAACGTAAGAGTTAGTCTGTAGCTCGAAACCTCCTTGTACAGCCGGAACCGGTAGACATTATATATTAGGATGCATAAATTACCATTTGGTCAAACTTTACTAATGTAATATGAAATGAATGTTTTTTTTCTCTAAATAGTTTTATAAAAATTATTTTTTGAACGCCAACAAATACATCTACCATTGAGTACGCACCGGTTCAACGTTAGACCTTTTCTTAAAAAACCAAGTACTACTACTTAATTCTTAGTTATATAAAATAATTCTAAATATACCAAACCTTTTCACCTTAAATTATTTACACGTGCTAGTTAAGAATTACGTATAAAACTATTTATGAACTTTACGAATTGGATTTGAATATCTTTGTTTTTTTTTACTCGTTTACAGGCCAGTTGAAGGCCCTTTCGATGGTTTGAAAGATTGACATCAATTCAAAATCATCCCACTTGAAAAAGTCACATATCCGAAACGGAAAGAAAATACGATCGTAAGAAGTAAGTTATTATAAATATTGACGAACATTTTGAGCTGCAAAGCTGCTGCTGCTGCCAATAATAATTTAATACAACCATATAATAAGCCGTAAATAAAAAAGTTCACTTATACATTATTTATTTCCGACATCACCAAATGCATTACCAATGTCACTATAATAATAATAATAATAATAATAATATATATATATATAGTTCATTTTATGTTTCGACGCATTACGATATTAAAATGCGCATATTAAATACAGCGTGTTTCGTTTTAAAAATATATTCAGTTGAATCGTAATGAGTTCGGGAGTTCATCCATAAACATATTTTTGTAAAAGTCTTTTGTAATGGACGGTCTAATGTTAAATTAATATTGTGCTTTTTTACCTTACATTTAATTCTTTTATCTATTCAGAAACCTATAACATTTATTCATTAAAAATCAGATCACGTCTTAAGACTAACGACAATAGAATATTTTATTATTAGCAACATTTGACCCAGTCGTTTAGTTCGTAACGGAATTAGACTGAGGTAGTGACCGCCACCGCGCCTTGGCTGGTTATAAATATCTCAGGCTCCCTTCAAGTATTGTCAGAAAAATTATATTTTAATTTATAGTATCAATATTATTTCATTTTACCCCAAAACATACTTCGTATTATTTGAAGTTAGTATTTATTAAAAAATTCACACTTTTTAGTCCGAATGGTTTGACTACTATATAAACAAACTTTTATTTTATGATTCTAAAATACTTAGTTATTTTTAACGGTTACTTATTGAAATTAGTTATTAAAACTAAAGCTAACAATGACATTTGGCTCGTTTCACAATTAAATATACCTTGAATGTTCGAAGGTTTTTTGTTACAAGTTCTATCGAGATGTTTGATCGTTTGTTAAAGTTTTGTTGATATTCGTTTAATTTATTCCTTCTACAATTTACTTTCAAAGCATTCAGAATCACACTAATTTTGAAGAACTGTTTTTCTTTTATTATCAACTAGCTTTTCCACTCGACTTCGCTCACATAAGCTTTTTGGGCAGCAATTTATGAGTCAAAAATAGTTTTAATTTAAGATTATTGCTAGCAATAATAATATACAAATTTCTTTACACTTTCATTGTTAATCAGAATCTCGATTTATAATTGAAGTTTTATTATTTACTCTATGGCTATTCCATTTAGTATATATTGCAAAACGGCTATAACGAAGTGATTATCGAGGCATAAAGCCAAAACAGTTGCTTTCTTTCGTTTTCACGAGGTTGTATAAAAAGGGAATTTCTATTGTGTATTAACAAAAAAGGAGACGTCATTTTTAAATCACAACATCTAAGATGACATAGGTATAGCAAATGTAGCGAAACAACAAGACTTCATTGTTTTACAGATAATCTTAAATAAAAAGGCCACAAGTCACCTATATTCTCGTTAAATTGTCGTATAAAGGCAATTTATCTTCATTACGCAGCGCGCTCAATCATAATTGCGATTCTGATGTTGTTCGTAACTTGTGAACGTAAAGTGTTTGTTACATATTACTTAGATTCGACAGTTTCTTACAAAATACTAGAATATAATTAATAAGTCAACCTTGATTTCATACCGTTTTAGATTTTGTTTAAATCATCGTTGACTTGTCTCTAAATCGGGTTTAGTTATTGAACGGGTGTTGGAAATCAAATCTACTCGACATACAAATACAATAATGAGGCCCGATTTCCATCACCTCAAGAGGCATTTACAAAGAAGATCCGATATAGAATTAATTATGGTTTCAGGGCCTGACATGTTCGGCAGTAATGCGGTAATGATTTTGAATACAGAATAATATTGCTTACAAAAATGATTGTAAATAAATATTAATTAAATATTTTCTGTATTTCTGCTTTGTAAGAAGT
>LUGF01047561.1:110834-128686 GCA_001625245.1 Calycopis cecrops
GGGTCAGGTTCCCATCCTAACCCCTGGTCCCAATGCTCCAACGGAGCACACCTCGCCGGTCGTCCGAATCCACGCCGCCATCTGCTGATTCAGAGGGACGGGTGGAGGACTTCCGGTACTGGTTGGTCCCATCCGCGGGGCGGCGTACCAACCATCAAACGGCCGCAGAGGACAGGGAGGACGGCAACGACACACCGCATCTCCTCTTCCTCTGCGGCCCCACCGCCAACGCATCTGACGGTGCGCCCCCGTTCGGTCGCGGGAGATAGGGTTCAGGGCAACGACATACCGAGACACCTCTCCTCCCGCGACCCTACCTTCATGGACGGCATGCGTCCAATGGACTCGACTCGACGCGTCCCCACCCGGGATCCCTCTTGGTTCACCGTGGTTGTCCAAGCCACGGCTACTAAGCCCCCTCACCACGACAAGGTGGAGATCCGTAGAGGGGGATGAAATTTACACATAGACAGTAACTTGAATTAACACATAGGATTGTTTTTATCCCGAAAAAATGGTCCTTAGTGTTCCTGTGGATTAAGTAAGTATTAGGAAAATGTTTTATGGGTGCAGTCGGTTTAAAACTGTTGTATATTTTATTTAGCCAACAGTCTCATGAGCTATATTCAAATAAATCTCACTGTAATATGTTAGTCTAAAGTTTGCAAATTCACTTTCTTCGCCAAACAACAAAGAAGCTAAGAACTCTTTGGACTGGATAACAATGGCGTAAAGTTTCTTGACAACTTAAGATATATGCGTCCGCTTCCTAAGAAAAGGTACGTAATTAGTACTGACACGTTCTAAACACTGAATGTCATGAAGCCGCACAAGAATGATTACAAACATGCAAAAATATTAATAAGACCTTTAAGTTGTGTAGTAAAAAAGTAAGTAAGTGTCGCTGGTGCTTAAATGACGCGCTGTGATGTCAAAGGTACGAGCTACGGGGCAATGACATACAAAGTGTGCGCATGATTCAAGATAGGTACTAGTAATGGCAGACCTTACTTATTTTGTCTACAACTAATTACTTAAGGTCAAGTAGCATTAAATGATCGCTCTAAGTGCTCTTGAACCCCTGGTTTGGACAGGTGGTCGACGGATATAAGACAATTCTTATGAAGGATATTTACTCGTGGACAAAAAGGGTTGATTGTGTGATTTAAACTAAAAGTAATAAATAGAATCTTGAATCTTCTCTAGGTTTTAGCCAAAGTTAATTTTATGATAATTTTCCACAGGCTATCTATATTGTCTTCAAATATATGTATGGTATGGAAGTCCAGCATCAGCATCAAATCGAGTGTCTTTGCTTTGAAGTCGCAAGAAACAAAAACGAGGTTTCTTTTCTTACTGTATTAACCTAATTAAATAGCATTTCAAAACTAAATGGAAAAGGCTTTTCCAAGGCTTGAAAACGCTTTTACAAGGCTTGAAACTAAAACGAAAATACTTTTCCAGGCTTTTGGTATAGTGGAAGTTGCGAGTTAAGAAAGTGTTCCGATTAAGAAAGTGAGTTTTTGCGCTCATAAAATCGAGGTGAGAAATCGGTTACCAGTGCCGATAGCTTATGGTGTCTTCAATAATTAATAAATTTTTAATATAAAAATAAAGAGATTATTAGTTTATGTTTTTTTATTGTTTAAGGGAGAAAACGAGCAGTTGAATCCATTATTAGGACTACCGACGCCTATGGACGTCCGCATAGAGTTTATACCAATAAGTTGCCCTTATTATTATTAACACAGTGTTGTAACAACTCAAATATGTTCATAAACCGCATACATCACTACTGCAAGCTTACCATTTCATTACTGCACTCAAATCTTATGTACTTAGTTGTATTTATACACTCAATTATGCTATTGCTACCTTGCACAACAATAATATTAGAAGAAATCAGCTGTAAGTCTTTAATATGTACCAAACAATTCACACAATTTTACGATAAAATTAAATATTACTTTAACATATTTATGCACTATTTAAATGTTTTAAAAACTAAACAGGGTGATGGCGACGACTAATATTTCCATTTATTATCAGAATATTCGTGGGTTAAGAACTAAGACTAACACCTTTTTCCGTGGCATTATATCAGCAGAATATGACATCATCTGTTTGACTGAGACATGGCTCCTTCCGGGTATTTACGAAAGCGAAATCTTTGACAGTCGATATAATGTGTATCGCTGTGACCGAGAGTATGGCAGCAGGGGAGACTCTATGGGTGGTGGAGTGCTCATTGCAATTAAGCGTGAGTTCTCAGTGTTCACATGGAGACAAATATCTTTTCCCGATTTTGCGGCCGAAGGCATAGAGGTAGTAATAGGCTCCAACCAGCAGGCCACCTGCGCCAAACTGCATTTGTACTGTTGTTACATACCTCACTGTCGATTACAATCAGACTGTCTCAATATATTTCTAGAAGGTATATTAAATTCCTATTTGGATAATCCCGTCGGTAGTTTTTTAATAGTAGGTGATTTCAACGTGCCCACAGTCCAATGGGCTAACTACGAAGCAAGAGATAAAAGTTATATTTATCCGGATGGTAGTGATAATTTAACCAAAACATTATTTAATTTTCTTATAACTACTAGATTCAGTCAATTTAACTTTGTACCAAATATTAATAATAGACAACTTGATCTAGTTATTAGTGGAGAAAATTGCCTCGTAAATCATTGCCAGGACCCATTAATTAACGAAGACAAACATCATCCAGCACTGTATATTGATTTTCATTTGCAAAATAACATTCTTTTTACCCGTCCTAAATCCCGGTTAATTTATTTATATAATGCTGCAGACTATGAGAAGATTAATCTGTGGCTTTCTGGTATAGATTGGCCAGCTCTTTTTCATAAACTAAGCATAGATGACTGTGTGAATCAATTTTATGAAAAGCTGCATGAGGCTATTTCTAGGTTTGTCCCTACTAAAATATCTGCAGATTATCGATATCCTCCATGGTATTCTAAAGCCCTTATCAAAATAATAAAAGAAAAATTAAAATATCATAAGAAATGGAAGACCTATAGAAGAGTCAGCGACTACGATACATTCTCTCTATTGCGTGATCGTCAAAAAGACGTTCAAATAGCATGTTACAATAATTTCATTTCACAAGCCGAACAAAAAATAAAACATAACGTCAAAAATCTATGGAGATACATTGATACGAAAAGAGGAGCTTCTGATTTACCAGATACAATGTATTATGAGGACAGCCACGCGTATGACGGATTAGGAATATGCAATCTATTCAATATGTACTTTCAATCATCTTTCGAGACTTCTGATGATCCGTGTTCTACTTCAGAACTGAATTGCACCTCGGTATCGATAGCTTCAATTAAGATTGATAAAAAAATGATCTTAAAGTACCTCAAGCAGCTGGATGTTAACAAAGGTTGTGGTCCTAATGGAATTCCTCCTATTTTCCTTAAATCTTGCTGTAAGACTATAGTTTTTCCTCTTACAATTTTATACAATCTATCTCTTAGCGCAGGCATCATGCCCATTGTATGGAAAAAATCTTATATCGTCCCCATTCACAAGTCAGGCCATAAACATAATATAAAAAATTATAGGCCCATTTCGAAGTTAAAGATATTGGCTAAACTCCTCGAAAAAGTTGTGTATGACCAAATGTATCCCGTTGTCAGACCCTTTATAATAGAACAGCAGCATGGTTTTATCAGTGGCCGATCTACTGAAACCAACTTGTGTGAGTTTACTCACCAGGTTCTTAAAACCATGGATGGCGGTGGTCAAGTCGACGCCGTGTACACAGACTTCTCAAAAGCGTTCGACAAGATTCCCCATAGGAAGCTAATGAACAAACTTCGAGCTTTTGGCATACATGGTGACCTTTTGCGGTGGCTGGAATCCAACTTAAGAGACCGTAGCCAATCTGTCGCCGTGAAGGGTTTCACATCCTCTTTTATGCCTGTCACATCTGTTGTTCAAGGCTCACATCTAGGGCCATTGCTGTTCAATCTCTACATTAATGATCTTATATCTTGTTTCCATAACAGCAATGTCCTTCTGTATGCTGATGATTTGAAGATTTTTAGGCCTATTAAAACACGTCAAAATTGTGATTTGTTCCAAAACGATCTGGAGCGACTCTGTGAGTACTGTCAAATTAATAACTTACAATTGAACGTGAATAAATGTTGCTCTGTAACCTTCACTAGAAAACTCAACCCTATAATACATAGTTATATATTAAATACAATTCCAATTGCAAGAGCTTCCATAGTTAAGGACTTAGGAGTATTGTTAGATAGTAAACTCACTTTCTCAGCACATAATATAGACTCCATCGTATCCAAAGCACATCGTATGATTGGTTTTGTTTTACGACATGGAAAGGAATTTAAACTTTGTAACACTTTAATCTTATTATACAACTCATTAGTCCGCTCAATCTTGGAATATGCTTCAATAGTATGGAATCCGCAATATAAGGTCCACATTGATTCAATTGAAGTCTTGCAGAATAAATTTGTAAAAAAGATACAACACAAAATAGGATTTTCGGACAACATTTTGCCTCCCTTAGTTAGTCGTCGCCATCAACGAGATCTAATTTTTCTGTACAAAATTATTCACAATATAGTTGATTCACCGTATCTAATATCTAATATATATTTTAATTGTCCAAGATTTTGCGCAAGAAAATCTACTCTCTTTTATGTGCCAAAATGTAAAAGCAGTTATTTTAAAAATGCATTTAAAAGTAGAGCTTGCTTCTTATATAACAAATATTGTAACTCAGTTGACATTTTTAATTTAAATATTGTTAATGTAAGCAAGAAATCTCTAAAATGTCTATTTAAATGTATGTATTAAAATCTAAATTTATTTGATTTGTCATTTTTTTTTAATGTTGCTAGGAATTTAATATGTATTAATAATTAGTGGAAACTTTATTGATGTGTGTATTAGATGTATTATTTTGTAATTTAAGTATTGTTAACATTGTATGCTTCCCAAATAAAAATAAAATAAAATAAAATAAAATAAAATAAAATAAAATAAAATTCCTCTTTCCACCTCCATGGGCCACCGGCTACTTATACACGGTGAGAGATGCTACAGCTGTGAGGCTGGTATCGGTCTAATTTGACTATATGCAAAAATTTAGCTAAATTAATAAAATAAAGTAGTACTTCATCTTACTAAAATGCCTGTTATGCGAAAGTAAAGTAAATTATTTTTGGTCGTTCAGCATGATATTGATATTGAATACATTTTTGCGGCATCATTGCTTTTTTAAATGAGATGAAATATTGGATATTATTAATATATAGGTACTTTTAATAATATTACTCAATTAATGTAAAGTTTGTGATCAAAGCAATTTGCATGAACTTTATATTTCTGTAATCAACTTTCAATCATGGAACAAATTAAATTTTGTTTTCAGAATTATTTTCGTTATAATTTCTTGTACTATATTAACACTGTCATATTGTGACTGATGGCTTTAGAATTTACAAAATAATAATTTCTAAAGCTTCATGGTTATAACCGGTTTATATAAAACAATTATGGAGAGAGTTGATATAACCCTCTTTTGAAAATTATAGATATAAACTTAAACTTACGAGCCCGCACGACACGGCAATGTGAGACTTGATTGAAGGAGTATAAGATTGGACTTGAACCTTGACCTTGACCCTTGGCCAATTGCACATATTACACACAAATATTGGAAATCAGAGTTTTAAATAGAAGTAAATAATAATAATAATAAGATATTGTTTATAACAACGCGTCAGCACAACTGGAACTCTACAACGGTATCGTGTGAGGGAGAGGTCATGCCGGTCCGATTCAACTACAATGCAGCAAGAACCAACCTCTTACTTGTTCCAGAAGACACCACTTCAAAAACAGTTCGGTATTCTGTCGTTTTATCTACGAATAATTATAGTAAATCAGTAAAATCTTTTTGTCTGTATTTACGATAAACTGATTGGGGGCGATGTTAAAATAGATTAGAACACTTTTTTATGTTTTTTTGTCTGTTTGTCCGGGCTAATCTCTAAAACTACTGGACAAATTCGAATTAAACTTTTTGTGGTGTATAAGTACCTACTAAGCCTGATAAACATCCAAAACATTTTTTGTGCGGTGAAATCGCTCATTCCTACGGGAAATCCGAAATTCGGCACACTGCAAGCAAAAAATAACGAATCACTTGGATTATATTACTACGCAACGCGAACGACGTCGCATACACCAGCTAGCATTATATATTTTCCGTTTCTATATTCCGTTTATATATAGGGTTATTTTTGGTCACCGGCCAAATTTTAAAATAAGAAAGTAAACATCATTCCAAGGGTGTGTTTTAAATTGTATCGTCTTATTGTAATATTTTGTTAAATAAAATTCGATTTGAAATGGTCCTCAAAAATACAGCGATCATGGTTCATACGCGAAATGTATCGACTTCAAGGTCAGTGACGCCAGTCGTCAACCCTAGTCCCTGTCCTGAGAAGAACAGGCGAAACCAACTCAGCTGGCCTCATGATGTGATGAAATATAAAAGATTCCTTATCGTTCCACATCCCTTATGGACCCTTACGTGCTACATATCGCTACAGTCGTCCGACAAGTAAATTTCATGTCCCGGGTGAAAACGAGACAAGTCAAACAACTTTTATGGCTAAGATAAACACTGTGTTTACTTCAATACCAAGGAACACAATTACGAACTAAAATTATTATGTAACTTGCGAACTTTTTCTCTCGCACACTTATCTAATGTAATTGACTAAGTTGCTTGTAATCGTTCCCCAGATACTTAACTTTTTGTTACTTTTGACATATGCTACAATCCGCTATTATTATAATTATGTCCAACATTTAAAAAGGACGTATTCCCGGACGGAGCGAGACGCCGAGGACGGCCGAGGAAACGTTGGCGGGACGACCTCGATGCCTTCGACAAAAGCTGGTGGGAGAAGTCAAAAGACCGGGATGGTTAGAGAAATTTGGGGGAGGCCTTTGCCCAGCGACAACATAGGCAGAACAAAATAAAAATCAAAGAGATGCATATCTTATTGAAGTAAAACTTCTATACGCCCGTTTGACTTGGGAAGTAAGTTGCCGAGAGCGTTAGCTTAAGTAATAAAATAAATAAAATAAAAGTAAAATGTTTTTACTTGTTCACGTAATATACTTAATCGATTACACGATAATTATGGTGAAACAAAAATCGCTGGAGCTTATATAATGTTGTGTATTTTCTATGAAACAGACATAGTGATAAAATTCCATTAATACAGAAAAAATAGGAATTTAAAAAGGAATAAATGTACTTTATGACGATTATGTTCAAAGTGTGTTGCTTAATATAATATATTATGCTGGCTTTACGGCCAGTATTGACATACCGGCTATAAAGCGAGCATAATATACTCATAAAATTACGCAGGCGGCGGGATTTTATTAAAATTTAGATTAGTCCTCCTATTATACTAAAGTACCTACAGTATATTGCGTTTGAGATTTATATGGGTGACATTTTGCCAATTCAATGAACGGGAATACTCCCTTTTTACAATATAACAATAATTTACATATATAGTTTGGATTTTAATGCCACATTTGCCCGAATAACAAATAGTTAACAGATATTAATGTTAGTAATAAAAATAGTAAATGGTAAATATCACAGCTTATGAAGTAGTAACGTAATTTTATTAATAACTAGCAGTGCCCCGCGGTTTCACCCGCGTTTAATTTCTAAGAAATCCAAATAAACTTCAACACCCTATTTCACTCCCTTAGGGGTTGAATTTCTAAAAATCCTTTCTTAGCAGATGCCTACGTCGTAACATCTACCTGGATGCCAAACTTCAGCTTGATCCGTCCACTGGTTTGGACTGTGCGTTGATAGCTGGCTACGTCACGTTTGAGTTTTATATACTCGTATGTATATAGATTTTGAAAAATGTGTTTATGAAAAACATAATAATATCTTCAATCTGCAGGTAAGGGGTTCGGCCCCCTTTCGACCCTAACTTTAATCTGGTCACTCGGCAGGCACTCATAGTAATTCGATAAAGCTGCATATTGTTAATTGAGAGTTGAGAAATTTTACGATGTGTGTGCACTGTAACAAATATGTCTTTGAAAAGGAGCTAAGTTTTGGAATTGACGAACTTTCTCAAATCCCTTGTACAGTCAGTGCCTCGGAAATTATATTACACATTCATAACCGTCAGGAAGTTTACACTCATGCGTATTATGTACATCACTATCATCATCATCAACTTGCTCTTAGACGGAGGTTGAGCAATTTTTATTAAGATGCTTTGCTCTCCTTCTTCTATCCCTCAATGTGTCAAAGGGCACAATCCACCTATTAGCAAGCATTATCTCTTAACTGACGACATATGTGATCCACAAATAGGGAAAATTGGTTTAAGTAGAATGGAAACAAGAAAAACGACTGTTTTTACAGGCGTTGACAGTAATTTCCTATATAGAATGAAATGTAGAACGGGCGTGATGGTTAGCTTGTCTCTTATATTGGTGTCAGTATCAGCAACAGTAAAAAAGATAAGGCCATAAGATCCCCCAGACATATAGCCTACCTATTGCTACTTCAGCTAAAATACTTTCTGAAAAGGTTCTATTACTTTCATTCTGATACTGATCATCTAATTTCGAATGTTGTCTCGCAGAAAAATACTTAACATGCACGGTGAGTGGCTAAACTTAACTAGGAGACCCACATTTAGGGGCCAGGTCTCGGGGTCGTATCTATTACTGGCTGGAATTGGCTATTGCTCACTGGTTGAAAACTTCCAGGCTCTACCCCGATACCAGTGATGATAAATAGTGTTTGTGTTGTACCGTTGGCGATTTGAAAAATAGGTCTGTATAGTAAATCACCATGAAGTTTGAAATAAAGAACCCTTAGGATAGCTTGCTTCTCTTTTTTCTTTGGTTTCAGCATCAGCAGGAAGATAGCAAGATCTCAAGCTCTCGGGCGTAGTCTTTCAAATGATTAAGAGCGATAAGTGCTAAAAAACGATGACGTCTTACTTTGAGACGGTAATGTCCCTGGGCAGTCAAAGAAAAGGATGTAAAAAAATATTATCACAACTGATTTCTATGGTTTACTTATCAAACAATGTTAATAAGTCCTAATATTATATTAATAGAAATAGTTTAATATAAATAGTATTAATTAAATAATAGGAATTGTGTTACTTTAAAAGTTACTGCCAATTTTATTCTTTAGTGAGGGATACAATAATGTTCCCGGAAAAATGTCTCATCACTTATTCAGCCGTGCCAATTCCCGAGGTTATTTTACCAAGTTTGTCACCTTGGCCTATTGTTCATAAAGATGTTCATACTAAAAATGTCTGTTTTGTGTTTGGTGGTTCATTCAAATGTCCGTAATGCGAAAAATAGACTACTCACTTTACTGAAGTCTAAACATATTTTGGATTCCTGTGTTCAACTGATGAATCAATCTGGAGTGTATTTGACGTAAGCATTTCTCGTACACGGGCACGGTCCAACACGAAATGCGAAAGTCAAAGGATTAAGAGCTACGCGGTTTCATGTTGTCGGCTCTGAACATTGATTGTACGCCGTCGTTGCACGCCTTTAGTCTGCGACTAGAGCTTATCTAACATGTTTGTTCCCAGTGTCGCTTGTTTGTATCGAAATAGACAAGCGAGACTAACATTTGTGATCGTGTGAACTTTAGTTAATACAATACAGGTAAAAATATCGGATTTAGGTTTGGCTGCTTGAACCCTGGTTTTATTTTCATGTTTTTTTTTAGTTATGGACTTAATAGACATCATTGTAAACATATTTATATCTATATAAATATAAAACTCTATTACTGAATTCCTATTAAATAATATAAAAAATATTTACATAAGATATGTAATTAAGGTTCTAATGTTATTTTATTATACGTACTCTATTCGTTAGTATATTAGCTCAGGATGACATTGAGGGATAGGTAATTTTATTTATAGTATAGGGAGGCAAACGAGCAGTCGGAGCTATTTTCGTGACTACCGACGCCCATAGACCTTCCTCCTTTCTTCTCCCACCACCATGGGCCACTGGCTACTTACACACCGCACGAAACGCGACAGCACAGCTGACACTTTATACCGGTCTCGTGTAAGCGAGAGGTACATTTCTTCATACGTAAATATTCCAGGCCTTATTAATATAAGGCATCAGCTTACACAGATATACAGAATACTCCAAGCAAGTATGAAACAGCACTTTTGAACTTTAATAGGTTTAATTTCTGTAAATAAATTAATTAATTTGTGATTATGTTATGTTGTTAATGTAAATATGTTGATAATTAAAATGTGAATGAAATTTATTTAATTTTAAATCCAAAACAAATGTAACTACAAAATTGTTAGCGAAGTGTAAGTCTGTTAGCCTATGTAACATACTGGGGTGAAGACTACAAAATTACAGAGACCGACTAGGTAAAGCAACCTTAGATAAATTTTGGACTAATACCATTGGTACGATAACGTAATTGTGTAACAAGTATTTAGAAATGAAATAAGGAAATTGTTAATTGTGAATATAAATTAATTTATTTACATTATTAACTACAAAATTTGAAGCGTTTATGGTATGATATACACCAAAAAGACCGGAAGAAAACAAATAATGTCTAGCAAGGGCTGGCTGCATACCCTAGACTCTAAATTCAAACAGGAATTGCAAATTTGTAGCAGGAAGCAGGAAAGAATGGTACATAAACAAAATGTTTGTTATTAACTGAGTATCACCAACAGAGATGTAAACAAAACAATACAGACTGTATCTTTACAGAATATCCTAAATAGACATTTTTTAATGTAAGGAAGATTCATAAAATGAACTAGGAACTTCCATTATTCTTCCGATAGGGCATTGAAATTATCTCTATAAAAAGAGACAATAAATAAATGAATGGACGAATTTTATGAAACAGCAAGGTAAAGTGAACCCTATATGTGTTTGCTAGCTTGTACTTTACTAAAACACAACCTGCTAGGGATTAGCAATCACAGAGAGTTCGAAGTCCCGTTTCGTTTCCAACCCTTTTTTACAAAAACGAATTCGAATGTTATAGAAAAAAATGTATTAAAGTATGAAAAGATCAATAGAAAAGCACTAAAATTATATTTAGATTCGTAAATAAATATATTTAGAAATACTGTACGGAGATATAATATAAAGGGATTCGTACCTCTATGTTGTACCCTTGGGTACTTACCAATAATGTATCACTAGATATTTACTGTGAGATTTAACCCCCTTGTGATTTTACCTTATGATGTTCCTTTTAAGAACCCACTGTAATAAATATGTATTGTATGTTTTGTATTGAACAAAAAGTATTGCTTATATTTCCAATTAGCTCCTTTGGGACACCCGGAGTCTCATAACAATTTGACTATACAGATGTTTCATAACACTTGTGGTACTACGGTGTATAATATATCAGTAAGACGTAGTGCCACACTGCTTGCATGCAGCCGCATTGGGCCGGCACGACCGGGGAAGTACTTCACGCTTACACGAGAACGACGTAAATTGACAACCATGCTGTCGCGTTTAGTGCGGTGTGTAAGTAGCCGGTGGCCCATGGAGGTGGAAGGAGAAAGGAGGGCAGCGCATCTGTATAATCTGTTATCCTTTGCCACAATTTCGTCATGAAAATGGTTCAGACTGCTCGTTTGCACCCCTATACCATAAAAAGGTATCGCACACACAAGAATTATATGTCGTATTATTAAATGAGGTAGTGCGCCCGGACGGCGTCGGCGGAAAAGCGGTCGGAGGGACCACTGCTTTTTTAATACGGCCGCCAAAGTCCACCTACAGGTGGCATTGATGACCACCTCATGGTAATGGGGTGAGACCCGGCATTCGCTGGAAGGGCGCTCATAGCCCCGATACAGCCACCTAGACACCCCTTGCGGGGAGTCTGAGAAGACATTGAGAGAGATAATATATAAGATAAGTCACATGTCCCGATCGCAGTCCACGTGTGTCGCTGCGAGGACCACTG
Organism: Calycopis cecrops; assembly: GCA_001625245.1. Classification (NCBI taxonomy): domain Eukaryota; kingdom Metazoa; phylum Arthropoda; class Insecta; order Lepidoptera; family Lycaenidae; genus Calycopis; species Calycopis cecrops. Next base: position 122,929 of record LUGF01047561.1, read on the forward strand.
ACAAATTCATTGCACACATAATATAAGCCACGAGGCTGGGAGCTACATTTTATCAACTGACCTATAAATGAAATTGAAATACTCTCACTACTACTCACCCTCGCAGTTCCTTTCCCGAGCGTGAGGGCATATTGTTCTAAGTCGCCATCTGTTCGACATCTGTGCTAGCTGTAACGTTACCCAACTGTTGGACCTTTACCGGGACAATCGGTGTTTTCACCCAGTAGAGGTAGGTCCCCGTTGCGGTCTCAGCAGAGCTGTTACTCCTGCGGGGCTGGTGCGGCAGTCCACCAACCGATCCGGAGGGCCACGACCGCCAAGGTAATATTGAATGAATATTAAATTTACGTGAGGGAAATATTTTCGTAGATGTCATACAATGAGATAATACAATACTCCCTGCAGATAGTCAGTGCCATGCTGCACGGCAGTCGAGTTGGGTCGGCACGACTGGAGCGGTACCTCGCGCTGACATGACAGCAGCTTAATGTGAGAGCTTTGCTGAAGCGTTTCTTATGACCTTCTAGAATCTAGATGTTAGTGGCCCATTGGGGGGAAGAGAAAAGAAAGGCAATGCATCTGCATAACAAACATGCCAAATATAAAAAGCCAATATAAATTTTGATTAACGCCTTTTATAGGTTTAAATTTTGAATGTTCTGTAAATAAAAATGTATTAAGTTGTGTATGTGTAAGGAAATTTATCTAATTTTAAAGCCAAAACAACATGCAAATGTACATGTACAATTACAAATTCGTTAGCGAGGTGTAATTCTGTTAGCTTATGTAATCAACAGCGGTGAAGACTGCCAAATTACAGAGCGTGCCTAGGTAAAGCAATGTTAGATACAATATAGACTAACAGCGTTGGTACAGTAACACTGTTGTATAACATGTGTAGTCAGATGAAATGTGGTTCTTGTGAATTTAGAATATAAAGTTTACTTAAATATTAGTATGGTTTGTTTTAGATTACAGTATCTCTAAAATAAAGTAAAACTAAATAAATTCACTTTGCGAGATAAAATTGACTATTAAATTAAGAGAGCACAATTCTACTTTTAAACACACAATCTGCTGATAATTAGCAATCCAGATAGTATGAACATATTTGAAGTTCCGTCTCGTTTTTTATACAAAAAGGTATCCAAATGTAATAAATAAAAGGTATTAAAAGATAAAAAAAATCAAGAGCAAAGCATTGAAATTATATTTGATTCTGGAATATATATATTTATATACACTATACCCCTGAGAACTTATCAATAATGTATCGGCACTTCATATTTACTCGTGAGATTTAAACTCTTTGTGACATTATCTTTTGATGTTTCTTATATGCCCGCTGTTATAAATAAATATTTTATGCTCTTTTTATTGAACAACGTATTGCTTCCCTATGAGCTCGGAACATCCCGCTTGTCATAAAATAAAAATTATGTGTGTACTTAAAACTTAGGATATTATGAAGGCGGCAGGTAATTGGATTGACACAGACCTTCTCACATACGGATCTCTTGCTCGTTAGCTAGTTGTTAGCACTACCGGCTGTTGTTGAAACCAAGAGGTAAACACATTCTGGTGTTGTAGTTACCTGCCGTTTGTTTCCCATCCGCCAGAAATGGCAGCGGAGTCGCTGAGTGGTCGCATTAAGGTCGCTCACGCAAATTTTCCATGTTCATTGTTTTTGTGAATTTCTCGTGAATTCTGTATGCGTCTGTCATGCAAGCCTAGTACCTACGCTGGATAAACCGACCATCGCAGAAGCGAACTTGCACCAAAGGCTTCAGGTGAATTCTCCAGAATTCAGTCCTGCTTTGGTAAGCCAGGATTGAGTAAACCTTGCGATGACAATGTATGCCAGCGTCCGGGTGGAAAACGGTGATCCCATAGCCTCGATGTAGTCCGTCGGTGCGATCAAATCCACGTATATTGCCGATTGTACATCTTAGTGATAACCGCGACACACATATAACCATCAGACAGAACATTTAACGTTACATATTCTAATGGAACACTGGTGAGCGCTTCAATATGTTAGGTGTTAACGTATGTGCGTGAGAACACGCGGGCTCCTGCACCTTGTAAATGGTCGGACTGTGGCAGGAATCCATCGCCCCCTAACCTGCCAGCAGCTTTAATATTCATGTACATCTGACAAATAGAGAGGGATATGCCTAAATTGTGGTGAAAATAGAGGTGATTATATTTACCAATTAACCAAAGGTTTTTTACAGATAAAAAAGAAAATGATCTCTTCACGTCAGGTCGTATAATATATCTTTTGGTTAAAGCCTCTGCGTTGACTGCTGCTATCATAATCTCCGGCTAGGCAATCTGCTGTTGATAACCCCACCTTCAGGCCGAAATCCAGTCCAGATTGTGCCAGCCCCATCATATTTATTGCAACAATTTTATCTTCCTAGTTCCTAGCAGATGATTATCTGCAATTTGCGATGCTTGTTTCATTTGAAACAGATAGGGGAAAGGTGTACATAATGATCCCTCGAGGAAAAATGATTCCCTACTAGTTTCGCTAAACTACTAATGCCATATATCCAATCCATTTGCAAACACGTCACCCGCGGCCCTCCCAGTCTTCTGTTGAAGTTTCATGGCGGTGTGAGTAACGTGCGTTGACGGAGAAGAATTTAATTAAAATAGGAAGTTATAATCTAAGGTAAGTCAAAAATTTACTACAGATTTTATGGCTTGTGTTAATTTAATCTAAACAGCTGTTAACTCTATGGATAAACGTAATATTTAATGGTATTTTAAACATATTTTGTTGAACGCATGGCGAGTTTTAAGGTTATTTCTTGATTGATGTATGCGAACATTGCATTTGGGGTCAAATGATTCCATACCCGAGGTCTAAAACGATTCCGGGATCATTTTACTTATTTTATTTTCATTATTATTTTTTATTTATTTATATATATATTTATTATAGTTTTTTTTTCTTGGTCATGCCACGGAAATATAAAAGAAAAACTAATCGACAAAACTAGAGCGAGATTTCATGCGTTTAGCACTAGGTGCTGTAAAGGATGGAATGCCTTTTAAAACAGCTGGTAATCAATTTTCAGTACCGGTAATGGCATTGAAAAGAAGAGCCAAAGGAAAAAATAAGTTCGCAGTCGGTGTAGCTAAGATAATGGGCAGTAAACGAACAATTTAGAAGACTGTTAATTTGTTAAACATGAATATATTTTTGCAATTTATAATTAAAGAAGAACGGCAGGTTTCGTACAACCTACTTTTTTTGTTCTTAAGTAATATAAATTGTACTATTTATTAAGGCAATTAAGACGTTTGTTTTCGTATAAGTGTACTATTTTTAAAAGTTCGTATTATTAAAAAAAAGAATTATAAGAATTCAATAATCAAACGCAATGAAAGCATAAACTAAACGCAGTCATGCATTAAAAAATTGCCATATGTAAAATAATGCAAATGTCGAAATGATGAATAATTATTTAGAAATAGAAATAAAATAAAAGTATCAAGCCAAACTAAAGGGCCAAAATAATGTTTACGTGGCCGTATGGTATGCGGCCTTGCCTATGCGGAACACACTGACGTACCATAAGGTTTGTACTAAACTGGTTCTAACGTTTATTTCCGAACTTCTAAAAATATAAGAATTTAAAATGGGGTTGTATATAATATTATCTACCCATTAAAACAAAAATAGCACGTAACTCGATAATTATTAGGTGTACGAAACTCCCAAACAAACCTGCCATTCGCCTTTAGAAAACTGTTCTGTGACTTACTGTTTTGTGACTTAATTATTTTTAAAACTTGTTTTTTTTTCAAATTAATATATATAAATTCTATTAAAAGAGATTATTTTTTATTTCAGCTTAAAAACCCATAAAGTACAAAATGATCCCGGGGATAGTTTTATCCTTACTTCTGGGATCATTTTAACCACCACTCTGGTTGAAATTATCCCCTGATAAGCTTTTAGAAAATGGTTAATAATTCTGAAAAGAAATACATTTCTACTAAAAAGAGTATGCCAAATTTACACCACATAAGTATTTGATTTAAATTTAATATAACGATTTCTAGGAATGTTATATTTTCGAAATAATATTCATTTTTCCTTAGAGGGATCATTATGTACACCTTTCCCCTAATATTACTCTCAATGTAAATGTACTCGCCAAAACTACAGTCGAAACAATTTAAAATGAAAGTAATATTTAAACAAGCGGCTGTCGATATCTGAACACATTTAAGTTGTATATGAATAACTAGCTTTTGCCCGCGGCTTCGCTCGCGTTAAAAAGTACTATTGATTAGGTATAGTTTTTGCGGCTTTACTTTTGTTTAGCGTGTCTAAAAAATTTGGACCTTCATAACTTCTTTGTACACAATATTCTTTACTAATCTGTTATTAGGCGCTAAAACTATCAAAGTACTTGGTGAACGTACTCGTGAGCAAGCAACATAAAACGGTCCATGAGAGAAGCAATGTTCTCTCAAGTGTTCTGTTCTGTTCTGAGACTTGTTTATTGTCATGGCAAAGCAGACTTTTAGGGGAAACTGTAATCGTTTAAAATTCGAACGGGGTATCATTCGGTATTAATGGGATTCGTGGTATAAATACAGTTTCCCCTTTCGCACATCCAGTTAATATAATGGCTTCCACAATATTGCGATGTAACGCTTTCACTTGCAGTCTCGTACAGTTACAAAATTTTGGTGGTTTTAAATTTCGCAACAACATAATTGGAGTGTCCACACGTAGAATAAGCTTATGATAAGGCAAACCTGGCGGTTTCAATGAATTTAAAAATTCTACAAGGTAATTAGTAGCGTCATCTGTGTTAACCGCAGTATCAATCGAAGTATAGACCTTTTCTTCGGCCACAAACGACATGAGCAGGATATCGTTGATAGCTGCTGCTTGATCGTTCTTTAGAGTAAGTATGGCACGCTCACATAACCATTCAATAGGCTTGACATGTTTATGAATAATGTCTGGATAAATTTTATACAGTAATTCTTGTACCGTAGTAACAACCGTGCACAATTCTTCCGGAATGGTTATCATTCAATCACACGATGAAAAATCACCATTACCGATTTTAAGAAGGAGATTTGAAAATCTACAAGCAGATTCAATCCTGCCCAAATGTGCTCTCATATTTTTAGAGAGCTTAAGAATATTAACCGGGGGCCACAAATTAGATTTCTTAATGCACGACTTTACATCGTTAGCTCTGGTTCCTTTTGGCACCACTGGTAGAGTCTGTCGAAAATCTTCGGCCAGCAAAACTGTTACGCTACAAATTAATTTTGTATTACCCCTTATATCCCTTAGTGATCTGTTTAATGTTTCAATACCACCTTTATGAGCCATCGTTGTTTCGTCCCACGCGATTATTTTTGTACTCTTTAAAACTTCACCAAAATTACTTTGTTTGGAGATGTTGCAAATGGGAGTCTCGGCAGTGGTTAAATTGAGTGGCAACTTAAAAGTAGCATGAGCAGTTCGACCACCTTCGAGTAATGTAGCAGCTATACCGGACGACGCCACAGCCAGTGCAATGCCGTAAATACTTCTTACTTTCGCCAAAAGTAAATTAATAAGGAAGGTTTTACCAGTTCCACCTGGAGCATCTACGAAGAATATTCGACCATCATTTGCATCTACACTTGTGATAATTTTATTCTAAACTTCCTGTTGCTCGTCATTCAAGGATGCTTCATTTTTTCTTACTACGTCTTCTAAGGCCACTGT
>LUGF01047561.1:130562-141146 GCA_001625245.1 Calycopis cecrops
TCGCATTAATGTTGCTCACGCAAATTTTCCATATTCATAGTTTTTGTGAATTTCTCGTGAATTCCGTATGCATCTGCCATGCAAGCCTAGCACCTACGCTGGATAAACCGACCATCGGAGAAGCGAACTTGCACACCAAATGTTTTAGATGAATCCACCAGAACTCACTCCAGCTTTGGTTTTGGTAAGCCAGGATTGAGTGAACCTTTCGATGATAATGTATGCCAGCATCCGGGTGGAAAGCGGTGATCCCATAGTCGATGTAGTCCGTCGGTGCGATCAAATGTTGTTGCTGATTGTACATCATAATGATAACCACGACACACATATAACCATCAGACAGAACATTTAACGTTACATATTCTAATGGAACACTGGTGAGCGCTTCAATATGTTAGGTGTTACAGTATGTGCGTGAAAACACGCGGGCTCCTGCACCTTGTAAATGGTCGGACTGTGGTAGGAATTCATCGCCCCCTAACCTGCCAGCAGCTTTAATATTCATGTACATCTGACAAATAGAGAGGGATATGCCTAAATTGTGGTGAAAATAGAGGTGATTATATTTACCAATCAACCAAAGGTTCTTTACAGATAAAAAAAGAAAATAATCTCTTCACGTCAGGTCGTATAATATATCTTTTGGTTGACGCCTCTGCGTTGACTGCTGCTATCTCCGGCTATGCAATCTGCTATTTATATTCAGGCCGAAATCCAGTCCAGATTGTGCCATCATATTTATTGCAACAATTTTATCTTCCTAGTTAATCATCTGCGATTTGCGATGCTTGTTTCATTTGAAAGCGATAATATTACTTTCAATGTAAATGTACTCGCCAAAAATACAGTCGAAACTATTTAAAATGAAAGCAACATTTAAACACGATATCTGAACACATTTAAGTTGTATATGAATAATATATTAAAGTAAATCGGAAAATCCCGGGGCATTTCGATTTTAACTTCCAGATTTTGATTTTTAAATGTGTAATTAATAATTAATACTTTAAAATTAAATGTCGGTGTATTGTTACAATGATGAATTGGTAGCGTTGTTGCTATAAAATATAGGTTAGAACCCCAGCCCACACGCGATTTTTAGACGCGGCTACCGGCGTCTTTGCGACTGTCGCGATGCAGTCGTAGGATTTAGCGACTCTCTGCAACCGTCTGACAGTGACCTGAAGTTGGACATACTACTTCAAAAAATTTCTCTTCTTTTCATGATAAGTCTTTTAATTGTTCTGTGCTAACTATTAAGGCAACTGACGAACAAAGTAATGAAAAACAAACTAATCTGTACATAATATAAATGAAATCAAAATATATATACCTAATAAATATTGGTGATTATGTGTGACATGTGTTTTCAGTACTAATACGAAAACAATCATTTTTAAAATTTATGTCTGTCTGCTTGTTTGCATGGGGTAATCTCTGGAACAGCTGGACTTATTTTCCATAGAGATGAGAAGAAGAAAGAAGTGATTATCGGGGAGGAAATAAAAACGCGTCTCTGGTAATTCAAGGGCGAAATGCTCGTCTTTTTCTATTCAAATAAATGATAAACTTTAAACACAAAATCCATGGTTCTCTTTGTCTTGTTCTAAATTTATAATTCTAAAGATTTTGTGTGATTGAACGCACTAAAGGTGAGAACTACAGGTCTGATTTATAAAATTCCTTTGGTGTCATTATGTAGCTTATTTACCAAAAATGGCTCTATTTACCTATGATAATACCAATAGAATTGCGTTTTTTATCAAACATTATTTCCGTGCCTACCGAGTGAAATTATCTTCGCTAACGACGCGATAAACCGTAAGTAATGTACAGCCTGCCGGATAAGTACGAGGCTGTACTCGCGTGAGCTGCTAATGTTCCGTGGTCGGGTTACTGTTGCTAATTAACGAGTGCCAATTTAGGCGGCCTGGTTATGCTCTGTAGCTGTTAATTGGAATGACGGCGTTCTTGTAGTAAGTAGCTAAACTGCTATCTGACATTACGGTTTCAAATATCGCACCCTGGGAATGGTTCCTTTTGGCAAGGTGTCAACCTTGGAGCTTGAGAATTGACAAGATTCTAGAGACGTCATTCACCGATTCGCTGCGACCGCTAATTTAAAATAATACCTATATCTTTTCCAGCAATCCATAACTTTAGCGATCTATATTTAATCATTATGAGTTTGCTTTACTCTATTCTACAGTCAGGATAACGAGATTTTTTTTATGGTATAAGGGGGAAAACGAGCAGTCGGAGCCATTTTCATAACTATCGACGCCCATAGACAACCACATAGAGGCTATACAGATGTGTTGCCCTCCTTTCTCCTCCCACCTCCATGGGCCACCGACTACTTACACACCGCACGACAAACGACGGCACAGCTGTCACTTTAAATCGGTCTCGTGTAAGCCGGAGTAGCAGTAAACGGACAAAAGTAATGACCATATAGTAAGACGCCATGTATGACCGAGTATGTAGCAATCGATCACATGATACAGCCGCTAACCAATGCATCTTATAGGGTTTGTTAAGTCTTTCTTAATCTGCAGGAAATATTTTTTTTTGCATATAAGTAGGCAAAAAAATGCTTCTTGCGTTCGTGTTATCGCGCCCTAATACATAAGTACCGATAAAAATGTTGATAAAGACATTTAAATAACAATAATATTATTCTTGAGTTAAATTGCAATATCGATAGCTTCTTGGTCGATTCTGGATGTGTTTAAGACTTTCCTTCACCGTATAGAAATTACAATGGGGTGTTTTGTAAGCGTACTAACCATTGGGCTTGCCGAGTACTCAGATATTATATGCAAAAGTTTTAATGCACGTTTTTTATTCTTTAACACAAAAAGTACATTACGGTTTTTCAATAGATAGGTACAGATAATAATACATTCCTTAATAATTTAAAAATTATACTTTTATTTTAATACCGAAAGAGATTAACGATTTCCAGATTTCATGCTGGTGAAACCTCAGGGACTAGCTAGTTCAAAGTAAACGAAGTTAACAAACAACCTCTTTCAACAATCGTTCCCAGTTGTGCTGGTAAAGTTTTCTCTCATAAATTAAGTGTTGACTAAGTTACAACTCGTAAATCTTATCCCCTCTCCACCCATCACACTGTCTAAAAGACACATTGCTATTGAAGTACAATATTTTTTAATTTTTTGAGAGATATTTAGCATCCTGTTCGCGCGTTTAAATAGGTAAGAATATACATTGAGAAAAATCTAACATGGTCGCACCAACTCAAGGAGGTTAGTAAAAAGTGTATGCTACTTCGCACTTGCTACGTAGATTACAATACATGTTTTCTATTCCCACAAAAATTTTAATTGCAGAATCACTGTTTCTTTCTATGATTGAGAAGCTGATATCTGCTATACTAATTCAAGATCTGAAGAACAGTTAAATAAGCTTAAGCGCTTCCAGAATCTAGCCATTAGGTTCATATTTGGTTTGCACACTAAACGTCGCTGTGTCACGCGATATTACTTCTCTTATGTAATTCATACCGCGCGCCTTTAGTATTAATTCTCCATTAATGATTATAATGTTTTAAAGTGTACGAGAATGTGCCAAACACTGCCTGACGCCTGAAAACAACTGGCAACACTCCGGACAGCTCATTATAACTTATATAACTATTAGCGAACTGGTAATTACCTGGCGAAGATTTATTTTTTGCATAACGAAGTTTCTAGAAAGTATTGACGGAGAAGAATCTTAATAACGACTTGAAAATGGTACATGGTAACATCTGAATAGTCCACGGGAGAACTAAGGAGAACATTCAAAATAGAGACTAAAGATATACAAATTCTACTAATATTATAAGTGAGAAAGTTTGTAAACTTCACATACATATATACACTCGTTTATATATGAAGATTATTTAAGGGATATCTATGAAATTTAACAGTTACATAGATAGGCATCTCGAATTACAATAATGAACAATACTTTAAACCCATAAAAAATGTTCCCTTGAGATAGATAGATTATACGCGAATGAAACTGCGCTGCACAGTGCTAGTTGTAAAATAAATAGTGATAAAATCAGTTCTAATATAATTAGCGATATTCACGTTAACACATAAAATTACACTATAATATGAATTCCTAAATAGTTTTCCACTGTCTGAGCACATGTAATATCCACTAAGGGAAATTAACTTGGAGTTAAAGGCTTATTTACTGCGACATGTGCAGTCGGCACAAAAAACTTTCTACTTGTTTCATTACGCAACAAATTTATTCTGAAAAGCGTGAAGTAACTTCTGACGTGAGCGGGAGCCATTTTATCTACCCGCGCCGAAGGTTTGAGAAATTTGTATTATATTGTTTTGAATATTACTCTGGGAAATATATATTAGTAGTATTAACATCATTACAGTCGCTACATTTTTATGGATTGATAATTGAATGATTGAGTAGATGAATTCGAGACATTTCTCGTTTTGTTACAGTTGAAAGATATAATAAAGTACTACGTGACGTTTTAGCGTATTTGCTAACACACAAACCAAAACCAAACCGAAGGAAAGGAGAAGATTTATGTTACTTTTAAATAATATATTGAGTGATGAGAGAATCTTAACGAGGCCCTGTTCGGCTACAAAGCTGAACATATCTTCATCAATATAAATAATAGCTACATATTTTCCCGCCAGTTCTCTTTTAATAAAGACAGAATGAACCGTGAGCCAAACGTCACTGGCATCACAGATTAATCTTCATTCCTACATTTTATACCTCATAACCAATTTTAAGAGAACCCCTTATATAATATAACACTAGATGAGAGTAAATCGCGCATTACACCACAAACTTAACGTGCCACAAGTGTAATTTGATGAAATACATCTTGGTGGCAAATTAGTTGTTCAGTATAATGCGATGGCTCACAGAAATGGCTGCTAAGGTTGTAATAGCTAATAAGGGGAGGCCATGGTGGTGCATTTATGAAACGCATACATATTGTATGAGTAGGTGACATATTAATTGAGGCAATAATTTACCGGTACCTGTTGGTCATATTTATTAATATTATTATTTATTGCATGATTTTTTTGAAAATAGGATGGCCAGGTGGCGAAATGCCACAGGCATCAGGTATAGGTAGTTCCCGTTCTGAGAGGTAGTGAGGACAGGAGGATGATGATTCATTGTTTGTACTGTTCTATTCTCAATAGGAAAGTGAGGAGCAAATCTAATGACATTTCCACGGGTCTTATACGATCTAGTAACATTACTGGTTTTCATTACCTTGTGGTACTGTACAACGAGTGGTTGTCCAATTGTCTTTACTGAAAACGCGGCGGAGTGAGCTAGCGTTTAGACGTTTATCTATCTATAGAATAATGATCTGTACATCACTTGAGTTAAGGTTATTTTTTAATTGACACAACTTCTTTTGGCTTGACATAATGACGCTCGCTGACTCGCTTAGGGCAGTCGCGCTAGGCTCCCGCCCCCACCACTGTAGTGTGGACGCAAGGCGCGTTTTCATATGTTTGAAATTTCCGCGCCCGCCACCGCACCCGCGCTAGGCTCGCAATGTGGATAACCACAGTCATTTGGTCCCGGCTTCGATTCATTTAAATTAAGTACAAATTTCTGCCATATATATATGACTATGTCGTCACGTTTAGTGAAGCTTTTTAGACGCCTATCGGAATAGAGGAAAAAAAGAACTGAACATCTAGTTGCATGATCGCATTTAGAAGACAAAAACTCATAATAAAATGAATATTTCCGGAACCTAAGAACACAACATTCAATATAAACAGAACAACATTTCAATCTTGAAGTATTTCCAGCGCCCCAGTTTAATATGGAATATAAATAGATTCAACCAATAAACCTGACTGTCAACATCGAGTATCCGTTTGATCTCATTTTATATTGCATACCATTATGAATATCTAAAAAACTTTATGTTCAGATGTACTTATTGTGCCACAATATTAAAATAACTCCATAATGTTAATATCAATAATATTACAGTCATTTATTTACCTTTTATCGTGGTATTTAGTACATGTTATAAGCAATAAAGTATACAAGATTTGCTACACTTTACCACCTTACATGGTGGTACCATTCGCTCGATACAATCGTAAAGTGACCGCAATGCTATTGAGGCTGTATCCGTCTTTGTGTCTCCGATAGTCCAATGAAAATGAGGAAGAAAAAAAGGGGAAACGCATCTGGGTAATAATTACGTGGGAGTCTATGAGCATAGGTAGTCATAATTATACTCCGATTGGTCATGTGAAGTATAAAAATATAGGTACCAACATATTTTGATTCGAGCTTATTTATTATAGAAAATAAAATATAAATGTACACATATTTCATTTCCGCGGTACAGTCGGCCCCGCACAGTGCTCTCTGTGATTTATAACGCGTTTTTGAAATTTCATTCCACCTCAACGGATGGAAATAAAAATTTTATTTAACAACGAAATTGTAGCAAAGGATAACAGATATACAAATGCACTGCCCTCCTTTCTCCTTCAACCTCCGTGGGCCACCGGCTTACACACCGCACGAAACGCGACAGAAAAGCTGTTACCTTACGCCGGTCTCGTGTAAGGGACAGGTATCTCCTCGGTCGTGCCAGCCCAATTCGGCTACATGTAAGCATGCAGTGTGGCACTACCTCTTACTAATATTATACTCTTACTAACAGGTAAGAGAATAAATAATTCAAAGCAACCACATACATTTTTGTAAGAGGTCCCATGTTGCATTTCAATCGAATTGGGCGAGGACGTTGGAAAGGTACCTCTCACTCACTTTCGCGTTTCCTACGGCGTGTGAATTCCAGTGGTCCATGTAGGTAAAAGCAAGAAGGAGGGCGCATCTTTACGGATAACCTCTATGCTGATACACATATTTCAGTATACTTCAATAGGTTTACATCAGTAAAATCTTGTATATCACAGGGAAAATTTATGTAAAGCCAAATCCGTTATTTCGTACATCTCGTATCGATATCAACAACCAGGAGCCCATGGTATTGTCAGTGCCGTTTGTATAATTCAATTGAAACAAACACAGGCTACAGTTAGATAAGCCCTAGTCGAACAAAGGGTGTGCAGCGAGGGCTTACAATCAACGCAAGAATCCGGCATCAAGAAACTGCGCAGCTCGTCAGCCTTTGACGGTCGTAATTCGAACGGGATTTCACGTAGGCGGCCCGTACACGAGAACTGCTTACGTCAAATACATTCCAGAATACCTCCTCAGCGCACACACGAATTTCAAATACGTTCAGACAGTAAATCTACGGATTTATATTTCTTTGCAAATGATTCATGCGCGTTTTTTACAATTCTTCCTTCCATGGAAAAATATTTTAATAAATTATGATTTTTTTCAATATTTTTAATACTTCATCATGATCTTTTTTAATAGCAGCTGCCAAAAACCGTCGCTGGAGTTAGCCCCCCCTCCAGAAGTGCACAAGCCTAAATCCTCTAATTATACAAATGTCTAAAGGAAGAGGATATCCATCAGATTTAAGCTTTTTAAGATTAAGATTAAAGCTCGTTTACTGTTAGAGCAGTATTATCGCCATATAGCCAATGGCTATGGCCAACTTATTTTGGTTACCTTTACAAGCAATGGGGCCCTAGCGGTTAGTTGCACCGCTGATAATTGTTTTAGTTTCAAACTGTTTCAATTAGAACCTACAACACACATCCTTTACAAATAATTATGCTAGTTTTATGTTTAGCGTGTTCCGTAAATTTCCGTAAAGGTGTCAGACGTCCAACTGTCACAAAGTTATTTGACTACCCGCTGTGTTTATTTTGTACTCAATTATTTAGCGGTTCGCCTGCTCGGTCTACGCGAATCTCAATGTCTACTTGGTATTGTAATCGATTTACCTACTTCTTTTGTCTTGAAATATTTATATTATTTTTCTAAAATTACTATTCATTATATATAGTATATTATTTATTTTAATAAAATATTTATATATATATATATATAAATAATTTATGAATGAATATATCCGCTGTATTTTACTGGTCACAGTTTAATGCCTATAATGGATTTGGAATTCCCTAATCAAATTTCATCCATCATATTACTATCAACGAGCCTGTTATCCAAACTAACATTTCGCCTATTATTCCCACAATCGCATTTGTAGAACTAATAATACTTATTGACTTAGTGATGTCCGACGAATTTAATCCTAGCTTCGTTGCTCTTCGATAGAAGGAATTATAATGTCTAAGCCTAACTGTAGTAATAGTAAGGTACTTTACATTTTCTAAATCATAAGTCATTCAAGACAGTAATTACGTTACAATAAAAACACAACGTGATGATAAAAGTTTTAATTAATTTGTATCCGCTTTTTTTTGGGATTGACGCCGTCATGACTATGGCTTGACCAAGGAAGGCTCCATCCTTCTCCCTTCCACTCGGTCAGCAAAAACTTCGAAAAGATGACAATATAGAAGTTTAACGTCGTACCATATGTGTCTAGCTTTATAAGTATCATTATTATCACCAGTTTTTATAAACGTATTTTATATAGAAATCATCTTTGAACTGTTATCCACACTCAACATGAGAATATCTATGCTATCGTGTAGCAATCGGTAAGTAGGTTACCATGGTAACGCAGTGAGCATCACTTCCTGTTTATATAATGCGAGTAACACACACTAACAAGGTTGACGCGGCCTAATTCAGCAACAATGCATAAAAATAACATAAAGGATTGAATCACGTTAGGTAATTTTTCATCCGCCTATGTATCTATGTAGTATGTAGTTATACATAAATCCACTACACGAAAATTAATAACTGTCTTCCAAAACGTTCGCTACTATTTGTACAATTACGTAAACACAATTTTGACACAATTTCTTACAAAGACACTGCCGCTGCCTGTTATCAAACAAAAGGCGATCGCATAACTGAAAACAAACAGACGGAAAGGCTTTCACATCTCATTAGAGACAACAAAGTGAACTTTGTGATAAAATTTTGGACCCTGTGCAAAACATAGAGGCTTAGTTTAAAATATTTTTGGGATTGAACCTTCGTTATAGTGACAGGTTATTTTCCTCGAAATCGGGCGGGGCTTAAAAACTATACATTTTAATATAATAATGCGAATTGACATTGGGTAAGTTGCATATTATACAGTCTAACGTTAAATTCCTACAAGCCATGCAGACTGTAACAGTGATCATAGAAACTTTCATAGATACATGAATACATACATACCTACGCTCGAAATTCATTACGTAAAAGTACTCTCCTTTCGACGCAGTGGGATATTTTTTTACAAAACCGCGGAAAATATACTCTGGACAAGGACGCAGCTTACTTTATATTCCATAAAGCGCGTGTTGTGTAAGACAATATTCTGTTATTTATATCTTAAAGCTGAGACGAATTATTATTTATTGTGTGTTGTTCAAATAAAGTGTGGAATTTTTTAATGAAACATGAAGAAGATACCATAGAAATAAAACTTAAGAATTATTTACATAATCGAATAGCAGTTGATTTTGATAAGGACTAAACAACATTTGCATAAAACATGGATGGGTGTAACTTTCAAATACATATAATTATGTAATATTACAAAATACATATACATAATGTGTTTGATATTTAATATTTTTATAATTATTTAAACTATAACATCGTAGGTGATTGTGTCATTTCCATTCGACGGTAAGATAGCACTATAGTGGAATAATTGAATTCAATATTTCACTAGAGCATGAATAATTTATGCTTAATACTCGTATTGAACAGTCTGCGTTTGAAAGGTTCTAATATAATAGCTGTTAATAATAAATGCCTTAGAACATAAATTACTGCCTATTGAATTTTAGGGTCGGACCGCGGTTTCGACGTTCAACGCTTGTACCCGATGTTAGGGTAAGAATATTTACGAGTTTTCTCTTCTAGATCTATTGTTTTTAAAAACATTTTTACTGTACTTGGACCACTTAACAACAATTTTATCTGCAAGAGATCAGTATTTATATACTCAATGCTGAGTCGTATCTATGAATAAGATGTGACGCAAACATCGAAAGAAGCACATAAGTTATTATAATATTTAAACCTAGCGTACACAGGTAAATATTTCGATAATAATTCCTAGAAATAACGCTCTTAAGGACGTACGGTATGTCTACTGGCGATGACTCTTTGAACTCTATTTGATATTTAATTGGATGACTATTTTAAGAGGAAAACGAGGATTCTGGCCGCTTGATTGTAAATTTTGAATGTGACAATATTGTGCAAGTCTTTCATTTCGAGTGTACTGAATTATAAGTAATTTTCGACATCCTTGGACATCACGATTAGAGAAAAATATTGGAAATGGCCCTTCTTTACCGCATGTGCTATTTAGAAACCACACATAACTCTATTATGATCCCATTTAAAATATAAACTTTGACCTTTTGACTTGTTAAGACTGTATATTATTATAATATTTTTTTTTATACGAACAACAAATGCTGTAACTTTAGTGACGTTTAAAACATTCAAAAGACGAATGACCTTGGC
>LUGF01047561.1:143684-155372 GCA_001625245.1 Calycopis cecrops
AATGCCTTAGAACATAAATTACTGCCTATTGAATTTTAGGGCCGGACCGCGGTTTCGACGTTCAACGCTTGTACCCGATGTTAGGGTAAGAATATTTACGAGTTTTCTCTTCTAGATCTATTGTTTTTAAAAACATTTTTACTGTACTTGGACCACTTAACAACAATTTTATCTGCAAGAGATCAGTATTTATATACTCAATGCTGAGTCGTATCTATGAATAAAATGTGACGCAAACATCGAAAGAAGCACATAAGTTATTAGAATATTTAAACCTAGCGTACACAGGTAAATATTTCGATAATAATTCCTATAAATAACTCTGTTAAGGGCGTACGGTATGTCTACTGGCGATGACTCTTTAAACTCTATTTGATATTTAATTGGATGACTATTTTAAGAGGAAAACGAGGATTCTGGGCGCTTGATTGTAAATTTTGAATGTGACAATATTGTGCAAGTCTTTCATTTCGAGTGTACTGAATTATAAGTAATTTTCGACATCCTTGGACATCACGATTAGAGAAAAATATCGGAAATGGCCCTTCTTTACCGCATGTGCTATTTCGAAAGCACACAAAACACTATTACGATCCCATTTAAAATATAAACTTTGACCTTTTGACTTGTTAAGACTGTATATTATTATAATATTTTTTTTATACGAACAACAAATGCTGTAACTTTAGTGACGTTTAAAACTTTCAAAAGACGAATGACCTTGGCCCGCAAATGTAAAAGCCACAAGGTTGAGTGTTTTCATTGAGGTCAGCTACTATTTAATGAATACTCTTTGTGGAATAGGGCAAGCGACAAGTACCGCCTAATAGTAGATGGGCACTGACGGCCGTATATATCTACATAAAGGGTTACTTTTTGGTCACCGATCAAATTTTAAAATAAAGAAGTACACATAATTCCAAGGGTGTGTTTTAAAATATCATCTAATTGTAATTTTGTTAAATAAAAATTGATTTGAAATGGTCCTTAAAAATACATGGATCGTGGTTCGCACAAGAAATGTATCGATTTCAAGGTCAAGGACGCCGGGCTTCGAGACACGCGAGCTAGATGCCACGTGGTGACCAAAAAAATATGTTTATAACATGGGACCAAGTAATTAATTTTTTATTTTTTTTATTTCAAATAAATAGTATTATTATATTGATTCCGAACCAAACCTGAAAATTTGGCCGGTGACCAAAAACTAACCCTGTATTATATAGTACGTACACTGTTAGCTACCACAAACATGATAAATATATGTCTATGTTACGCAAACGCAAAATACTTTTCCGGTCCTGCCGGCCCAACTTGTCCGCGACGCACATCGTACTACCTCCCTGTAGAGAGCATTTTACCCCTTTAGAGAGGAATTTTACTTATTTCACCAACATAGATAATATATTTCAGGGCAGTTCATGATAATAGATTGGAATTTCATCGGGATAAAATCTGTACTCATATGGCGCTATAAAATTGACTACCTAATTAATCAATGAATATTTAACGTTATATTATTTTTTACTAGCTTTGCAAAAAATATACAACTTGGAGTTTATACATTAATTATATTATGAATGTGAGGTCTTTGAAGATTATAAAGTTATTAATGGATCGAAAAACTAGAATAGGAGTTTTTTTTTAATTTATAATATTACCGACAGTCTAACCTAACCTTTTACAGGTGAGAAACGAGCAGTAAGAACAATTTAGCGACGACCAACGCCCATTAATATCCGCACGGTTATCAATAGCTACTTTTACCTACTTATGATACAAAAACATTTTATTTTGTATTTTCATAATAAATTAGGTATAATTTATTTGACCTAAGATGTGCCTGCGCTAAGTTAACCCGACTCTGGGCTACTCTTGTAAATATATAATTTTAATTTCCGCTGGGTAATCTTAGCACGACTCTAAATTGGTAACTGTAACAAAATTCATAAGGACAAATTAAAATGTTATTTTTCCTTTATATCGCGGCACGAGTACCTATGTACGAAACATGTAAAACCAATTATATTGAGAATTTAAACATTTACTTACCATCACGACGTTTCAATCATCCAGTCTGAACATATTTGTCTTAGGGTTTTTTCGAGTATCTATTTATTTATACTAAGTAGTTAGCTAGTTGACGAGTAATGGCGAGAGTGGTTTATTTATACTCGTTAAAATTACGTGTCTGAACATTCTAAGTTTCAACCACTTAAAGCAATTGTGGCACACGCACAATCACATTATTAATTTCATCGATACTTTTAATAGATGTGGATGCTAAATTATAAAATAATTAATTGTTGAAATATTTAGTGAATAGAATACAATATTCTTGTCTAATGTAGATAATATTATAGGAGTGTATTATTACTGATCAGAATATTTTATCTGCACGAGAGGTTTCATTGATGGCACGCATAATTACATCGTTGGGTTTGAACTGCCAACCCCGGAGAATAATCTTACAAAGACGTATTAAATCATCGCATGAATTGAGAGTTTTAGAGAGTGAGGTTTCGATATAAATAATGTACTACACGGACACGGTAAGTTGGGACCTGGCAAGAATGCGAAGAATGCTCTCTAGCCCCGCACTACCCCCGATGTCGCCCTATCATGGTGACATCGGGGGTGGTGCGGGGGTAGAGAGCGGGGAATGGTATTTTTGCCAGGTCCCAACTTACCGCGTCGTGTGTTATAGGTACCTAACAAAGAGATTTTATTTTGCAATTGTTGCGTACAAGTCTATTCCTACAGTTGTGTTTTCTTTTTCCAAATCATTGTAGGCATAAGCTAGTTCTTTTTGTTGATATATTTTATTTTATATTTGTTGAAAATTAGCTTATATTGTGCTCTATTATTTATTATAGCCTAATTGCTCACAGCAAGCAGGTTAAGTGTACCTTGTTTTTTATACATTTATCTGTGCTATAACTTCATGTTAGTCTCGTAACAAGCATATTCGTGCATGGAGATCATGAGAAATTTCTGGATCAATGTGTCAATTAGAATTTACACATATTTTGGTGTTACATTTATTGCTTTAAAAACATGTAAATCTGACCCATTGCATCAGACAATATCTAAAGCAGGTCTAGTTCCTATTTTTTTTAACAGTATGAGGTAATAAACTTGCGTCAGTTCGTACAGTTGCGTACAACCTTTAGAGAAATTCGGCATGAGATACATTGCAATATTCACAATACATTAAATATAACCTCAAAACTTCACGACGCTGACATCGCCAAGCAGAGCACAGCTCCCCAGGCATTTAATAATATGACAGCGGCTTAACCTAATTCTCTTAGCCTCATCCCTATTTTTGTTTACTTGTCTCATTTCCTCTTATCGCTGTTCTGCGTTTTTATTGCTTTTACTTACATCGACAATATAAATTAAAATTTGTTTTTATAGATAAAGTACAAAGGCAGCAAAATGACTTTGTATTTATTTAGGGAAAATAAATATTTTAAATAGATATCTTTTATAGAACTAGCTACGCCTCATGATTATACCTGCTTTGTAATCATATTAAGTTAGAATTTAATATCACTCGAGGTAAGCATACTTAGCCGTTGATCTTAGGTAGATCTTAGGTTCGAGTCGGAAAAGAAAGTGTTATTAAAATTTACTATATTTGTAATAAGTCCTAAGGCAGCAAGCTTGACTATAACGATGCCTCTTAACGTACATGCTACAGAGTACTTCTCTTATATATTCCATATTCTGCAAAGATGTTCTATAATTTCTGGCCTTGTGCCTTTTGTCTCTCAAAATCTCTTTAATAATTATTATTTGTTTTTTTAATATATTTTACCATCTTTTTTTTAACCTCTATGCTGCTGCTATCGGTGTTGCAGCAAACTTTAGCTCTTACCGTGTGTTAACTATATCATATATCGGTGTTTTTTTTTATTAGAATTTGTTAAATAAGCGTCACCACGTTAAGCCTTAATATATTTTCAATATTTTTATGTTATTTCTAAAAAAGTGTTGTATTTATAAAAAATGATATAATAGTATAACCTTAACCTATTCGTATGACCCTTGCGAACAGTTGGAGGCCCAAGTA
This sequence comes from Calycopis cecrops, assembly GCA_001625245.1. Taxonomy (NCBI): domain Eukaryota; kingdom Metazoa; phylum Arthropoda; class Insecta; order Lepidoptera; family Lycaenidae; genus Calycopis; species Calycopis cecrops. The sequence continues at coordinate 147,763 of LUGF01047561.1, forward strand.
CATTAAATGTTAAAAAGTACTAAAAGTGGTCTTGATGAAATACCACTAAATGATACATAGCTAATATGTAATCCTTACTACTTATGATGAATTAAAACAGTTATTTGGTTACAAATTAATTGGTTTGCTTTACAAGAAATCGTATAACGATGTAGTATGTCTATAAATTTTCCAAGGGAATTTCCAGACTTGAAAATACTATAGAAATAGCGCAGAAAATTTTAAGTCATCAAATGGATAAGGTGCCAAAAGTCTTAAAATCATATTGACAAATGTTGTCGTCGCCAAACTCGAGACGTTGTAGCGACTCTCCGCTCAAATTGATTTCCCCGCGAAATCAAATGTCAAGTATGAAATAACAAGATTATACGAATATAGTACGTCTCATGTTCAATTATTGTATATATTATAATTAACAACAATTTGGATCTCATCAGATTTCGTGTTTTTTATTATTTTAGGGAAGTTCTATAGATACGATTTCCTCCTTCCTCTAGTTCTGTGGCTGTGTAATCCTTTAATAACCAACATGCATCTCCCCCAGTTATTTTTCACTAGGTTCGCTAACCCTAAATTTCTAAGCATTGTTGTTTGAAAAACTAGAACACCAGTACTATTCATTTATAAGCTATAGTAACCGATACAACAAGAATACATTTACTGTGAATATAGTTCAAATGAAATATAAACCATATTAGAGTAAATATTTATAATTAAAATTTTGATTAATTGATGTTATCATGATATTTTAAAACACAAGACTCTGCTGAAAAGCTACCTAGGGAATCCCAAGACATTGTAAAAATCAGGACATGTAGAAAAAAAGAACAGAGCAAAACCCTATTTATACAAAATAAATATGTAAGTAGTATAATTACAACTTCCGTTACACTCAGCTCTGAATTTTACATTCGTTTAATATTCTTGTCGTGCTGCCATAGTTGGCATGGCGTCAGTAGTTATTTGGCGCGCTTATTTGTACGCGAATGGCGCTAACACCACTGATGCACCGAGATTCTACTCTCCATACGTTCTGGAAACTTCGTTAGGCAAAAACTAAATTGTAATAAGTAATAGTAATACAGTAATATAGTATAACTAATAGTAGTTCTAGTAGTTGTAAAAGTTTGTGATGAGCTGGCGGGAGTGTTGCCAATTTTAATGGCTATCAATATTGTTTGTCATTTTTTCGTACACTCAAAATTTATAGTATTTCCTATTATAATTTACTAAGTGCCATAGTGCATTTTAACATGGAAGGTGTCTCTCGCGCATGATTTCGTTGCCTAGTAACAGTTATGCTCATTACAATAAAAAAAACTTTACCAGATTTTATTAGGGTTTATTTAATTATTTAACAAACCCGACTTTAAGAAGCTTTAGAGCAACCAGCTGCTGAATAAAATCCATTAAAGTGCTTTTATTGGAAGAATCAGTTATGCTGTTTTGTTTTGTGCTGTTTTGAATTGCAGGGACGAGTGCAAAAGGGCAACTATTTAATAACAAGCCTCGTTTACGGCTGAAAAACGACTGGGCACATTTAATGTCTAGGCATTACATCCTCGATTGTGAACCATCAGGCTACAGAAATATAAATGTTACTTCCTTTGAGTCGTTTATAAGATCATCATTCTTGTTTTTGAATAATTAATTTTCAAGGAAAGCCAGGCGTTAAGCATAATATAGGTATGTTAACTTCTGATTTTGTATTATGAATGTGCCCAGGTATTAGTAGGTATAATTATTCGCTCGCTAAGACGTATACATTCTTCTCGAAGTTATAATAATTACAATATAATTTGTACAGTATATTACAATATACAGTAGTAGTGTATTACAATATAACAAGTAACAGTATTTGTATACTTTAGTTTAACTAATCACTGTTTTCGATTTAAAATCAGACATTGTTTCTTAATTTTCAAGATGAAAAGAACACTTCTTAGGTTAAAATTATTTTAAGCGATTAGGTTGTAGGAGATATATGGAAATATACGTATTATATACATTCTTTCTGCCCCAGTCTAGTAAAATCAGAACCATCAAACATATAAAATAATAAAATAAAATAAAACAATTCAAATATAAATAAATAAAATAAAATAATTTAGGCGTTTCTGAAAATCGGTGTTAGGGTTTATTTTCTTTTTATTCTAACAGAAGCCGAAAATCTGCCTTTTTGTATGGCTCACTGCCGCCCAATTTTTTTTTAAACAATATTATGTACATTTTGTTTGCCTATCCTAACTGTAAACTACTGTATTTTTGTTTATTGTATATTTTATAACTGTGTAGTATATTGTTGTGTATGTACTAATGATTACTTAAATGTTCTGCAGTGTGTTACTACGAATAAATGTATATTATTATTTTAACGCACCGAACACATTTTATATATTCCACCGCGTCAGCGTTTAGAAGCTAAACAAACTATTAACCAACTTCTATTCCGTAACTTAAATTTACAAAACTCACTAGGAGGCCTAAATAATGTAGGGATGCTTCACAACTACAATACTGTCTAACTTGTGAAAGCCTCAGTTTATTTCAGTTTAAATTAAAAAGTTATGGCGGTGTTAATAGCTACCAAGTACCACGAAATATAGTGTAAACAATAAATATTTATATTATTTGAGAAAAAAGTTCCAGAACAAAAAATTGGGCAAGATTAAGGACTAGAGAATAAAATTTTCAATTTTACGTCTGTGCGGGTGTGCACACCCTGTGCACTCGTTTTGTATTAAAATGACTGGAAATGTTACTTTACAGTGGGTTTCCAGTTTCATATCAGGGAAAGCGGAAGATGAACAACGATTCTTCTTTTATATGGCCAAAGATATATTTTGATCGTGAAGCCCTATATTATGTACGGGACTACCCCTTATAATAATTAATCCTCTGGTTATAAGTATAAAAAAAACCGTCGCTCATTATTTAAATCGTTATTAAAATTTTCAAACACTGTCTTTTTTATTTTTATTTCTTTCCATAATATACTCACTGTACTTTCTATCATCTTCGTGTTTCTTTTAAAACGCCCCGTGACCTTCTGTAGTCTTCATTTGGCTGCCGATTAGGAAAACCTAACGGCCACCAAATAAGCATCTCTAACTTCTTTGACTTTCTACCAGCTCATCTAACTGCTCGTTTTAATACTTATAATATAAAAGAAGTAGTACTCTCTCACCGTATCTTCCTTTGAGGTTTTTACGAGTCCAAATTATGTGTAGGCCTGACTAGTCATCAATTTTATGGCCAGTACAATATGTTTACTCCCGGCGTAAAGTGTCTTGTTTATTTTCACAACTTTTTCTATGGCACATATAAGTTTACGACTAGATTCTTTACTGTACATTTTACACGAAACGAGACAACACAGCCATTATTACTCCGCTAGGTGAGCGAGAAGTTCTTCCTCAGTTGTAACGTACTAGGAACTAACTCTCACTTGAATATATAACGCTATACCATTATTATGAACTGTATTTTTTAACAAGAACACTAGCCCGATATGCTTATTGCTTATGGCAGCTTTGAAGATGTTTTCTAATTGATTTTTTTTTCGTAATCAACTATTTTTTGCGTGAACTAAAAATACACATAAGCTACATTGTATTTAAAGTAATATAATTTATCTAAAAATAATAATATTTTTAGTGAAACACATACCTTTTTTACTCACTAGAACTTTTAACCAAAATGAATTATGGATATCTTTTAGGCATTATTATTACTATCATTATTATAAGTAGCCGGTGGCCAATTAAGAGGAGTGTTAGGAAGACGACGCATCTGTATATCAACTTTGCGGATGTCTATGGGCGTCGGTAATCATAAAATGGCTCCGACTGCTTCTTTACCCCCCTACACCCCAAAAAATTTTCCTGATGACATTATACAAAAAAATTCAGATATGTAACAACCTTTTTTTTTACATATATACAACCTGTTAAAAATATTATACATAAATGTAAAAATATTTCAAAGTCACATTTTAGAACGTTATTTTTATTTTTCAGAATTTAAGAAATTTAGAAAAAAATTTAGAAAAGACGAAATTAGAGAAAACTAAAAAATAATTCTATATTCACACAGTGCTGAATATTAGAATCAATACAAATGATAATGACTTATTTTGCTTTTTCTGGATGTAATTTAGAATTTTACGGGAGTCACTTAGTTACAAAAGGACGTTGTAGGTAATATAAATACCAACTACAAAAAGGAGTAACAGATGATAATGCAGTTTCTTTGAACACGTAAAAAATAATGCTTAGCATGTATATTCAAGTCTTCTCAGTTGGAGCATTCTTACAACGTAGGTAACGTTGCAAGAATGCTCCAACTGTTGTGAACAATTTTGTTATAAACCCAATTTCTTTAAAGCGTATTTCCTAATACTTATCTAAATGGATTCAAATGAATAAAGTTACTGAGCTCGCTAACTTTCGCCATGACTAGGTTTATGCGGTAATTTTCGGCTTTGAGGGGAGACAAACTTTTTGATACATAAATGTTAAGATCCAAGTTGGTTGCCAATTAACTAAGTGACACTAAAAAGAACTCAAAATGTGAGATAAATTATATTGGAATCCAAATTGCAGTGCTCATCGAAATTAAAGGAGTTAGGACTAATGTTGTAACTGTGAGTTGTAACTATGCATAAGTTAATAAAATTTAACGCAAACTATTGTGGCGGGCGTCGGTGTGTTTCATACACTTGCAGCATATTTATGAGATAATCAACTGATGCAGCTGCTCCACATAGCACACAGCTCTACAGACTGGCTGTAGTGTACGTCTTACACCGCGTGTACCTCGAGTTTAATACGACGGAGATTAAAGTTCATTATGAATAACGTGGCGTGCTATGGGAGAGGCCTATGTCCAACAGTGGACTGCAATAGGCTGATGATGATGATGATGATGATGAATGAATAACTTGCCTCTTGATGGTCCAAAACACCACGAAGACTCTGATACCACTAATATACTTAGTACGTTGTTTATATACGATATCAATATTACTAATATTTAAAAAAATGTTTTTATTTTTACTTTAGTTTGTAATTTAAAAGAAAATCTTATAAAGCTGGGTGATAAAAAGTACAATCTCATTAAAAAAGATGGTACAATTACAAACCTATCATAAAGAATTGAGGAATGCAACAATTCATGCCACGTGAAATAAGTTAAAATCAAAGAAAGGCATGGCATTAGTGAAATGCAACACTGGATACAAATTCGGTAAGCATGATTGGGAATTTACCTCTCGCTCAAATGACACCACTGCATTAGAACAGCTTTGATAACCCTTTGGGGGGGGATAGATAGCGGGATAGACACATCTACTTAATCATTAACCGTAAGGATGATAATGAGCAAAAGAAGCCACCAAAAATCTCCTATCGCATGTTTTTCCTATTACACACCGCACATATTCAATAAAAATTAGATAAATACAATTCTAATCACTTGACAATCATTGATAAGTTTAGTTTAATTATTATTTATAAGTTCAATAAATTTGAATATAGGTATGTCTACAAATATGGTTGTCAAAAAAGTTAAATATTTAGAGACTGATGACGCTCTAATTCAATTTGAAGAGACCTCTATAGAGATAGGCTTCCCTTTGTTCTAGATTTAATTGTTTTAAACTGCCGTACCAAAAAGATAACATAAAGGTTTACGCATTTCCCCCTCGACGGATCTCCACTCAACTCATTATTTTCTCCATGTAATGAATTTGAAAGATAAGTAAACGCCAACCATTTTTAATTCTGGATAGCAGGATTTTTATGCTATGTGGGGCAAACGAGCAGTCGGAGCCATTTTCATGACTACAGACGCCTATAGACATCCATATAGAAACTACACAGATGCGCTTCCTTTCTCCTTCCACCTCTATAGGCCACCGGCTACTTACACACCACACGAAACACGACAACATAGCCGTCACTTCGCGCCGGTCTCGTGTAAGCGAGAGGTACCTCCCCGGTCCTGCCGGCCCAATTCGGTTACATGCAAGCATGCAGTGTGGCACTGCCTCTTACTAAACTTACGTTTACTACTATGTACTAAATATGCCTTAAAAATTCTCAAGCTTAATTTCCGTTGCACTGTATCAAAAGTCAAGAACAGCGACTCGGTCTGACAATAAGGGGAGGGAGAGAGGGATGAGATTAACGAGTTCTAACTTAGTCAACACTTAATTTATGAGTGTAAACTTTACCAGCACAACTGAGAACGTTTGTCTAAAAGGGTAGTTTCTTAACAATATCTTTATGTTGAGCTAGCTGGGACTTTTGGTTTTATCCGCGTAATTTGCGTGTCCGTGAATCATTAAAATTTTTCGGAATAACATGTATTTTTATGTTATTTCAAATGTTTAATTATTGTGCCTACCTTGCGCCAATCTTTTTAGTAGTTTATACGTAAAAAAGTAGCAAATAAATTACTTATAATAAACCTATTTTGCAAAATTTTATAATTTTGCAAATATAATATTATTAGAGATATGGTGGTCACCGTACCTAGGTACCATATCTTTAGACTTGTTGCGAGTGCCAACGGTAGTTTCGATACTATGGGGAAGCAAAGTATAAAACGAAAGTAAAGAACGAAAGCAAGTGTGTAACCTCCTCCTTACACGAGACCGGCGTAAATTGACACCCGTGCTGTCGCAATTCATGCGGTGTAAGTAGCCGGTGGCTCATGGAGGTGAAACGAGAAATTAGAGCCATGCATCTGTATAGCCACTATGCGGATGTCTAAGGGCAACGGTCGTTACTCGCCGTATACCTGCCTGATTAGCGTGATGCAGCTCTGAACGGAGAAAAATAGAAAAAATGGCGGGAGGCCTTTGCCCAACAATGGGATACATAATGGGCTTGATATAATATAATATATAATATAAATCACTGGCGAATGGCGATACGACACGATTTTACCTGTCATAACCTGGGTCATATCGTTTAACATATTTTAAAACTCCTACTAACACTGATATCTATTATACAAATTCTACAATACAGCTACTATCTTTACACTTCTTTTAACAAAATAACAAAAGGCTTCAAAAATATAACAGCTCTTACGCAGTATGATCAGTGCTCTCCGGTCGGCTGTAGACGGGAAACAAAGTTTTATGAGATGAGATGATTCAAGACGCCGACGCGGCGATTTAGCCGCTAATGAATGTCAATTAACGTGAGATCGCGATATTGCATCGCACGACTGTCGCACAGCCGACATGCCGCCGACATGCCGCCGACCAAATTATCCGACTTGTAATAAGTGAAGCCGCCAACTAGACCGCCGACTAAAAGTTGCCGACATATGTAGGCGGCCCGGCGGGCTCAGTGTGTATTGCGCCTAAAGCTGACTTCTCACTGCGCGTGTTAGCCCGCGCCGCGCCGCGCCCGCGCGCGCCCCGCGCAGTGTGAAGAGCTAGGCGCGGCGCGGCGCGGGCAGGCGCGGCGCAGCGCGTCCTATCCGCTAAAAGTCGGTAACTTCAAAGGCGCGGCGCTGGCTCGCGAGTGTAGGCGATCGATACATATATACAATATATAGACACACATTCATCCACCAACCAACGGTACGCGCCG
>LUGF01047561.1:157602-178485 GCA_001625245.1 Calycopis cecrops
CCGCCGATTGAATATCGACGCTCGCCGTACGCGCAGTTTCCTTAGCAACAGCTACTGAGACGCCCAATACCCTACTATCGCTACTACTATTTTGTAAGAGGTAGTGCACACTGCATGCTTGCATGCAGCCGAATTGGGCCGGCACGACCGGGGTGGTACCTCTCGCTTACATGAGACCGGCGTGAAGTGACAGCTGTGCTGTCGCGTTTCGTGCGGTGTGTAAGTAGCCGGTGGCCCATGGAGGTGGGAGTAGAAAGGAGGGTAGCGCATCTGTATAGCCTCTATAGTCTATGCGGATGTCTATGGGCGTCGGTAGTCACGAAAATGGCTCCGACTGCTCGTTTGCCCCTCTATATCATAAAAAAAAAAAAAAAAAAAAAAAAAATCGCAGAAAAAAAACTGCGCAAGAATAAAATTTGTTAGGGTCAAATTGACCCCTCCACAGCCTCGCCGGGTTAAATTCATAACATATTTACCACTAGCTGCACCTCTCGGTTTTACCCGCATAAATTTCGATCCCGTGGAAAATAGAAAATCTTGCCATGGCACGCCATGGGAACATTATTTCGGGATAAAAACTATCCTACGTATTATTCCAAGTTACTCTCTATGTATGTGCCAAATTTCATGAGAATCGGTTCAGCAGTTTTTGCGTGAAAGAGTAACCAACAAACAAACATACAAACTTTCGCATTTATAATATTAGTAGGATGACAATGGATTGATTTTTTCCACAAGTATACAATATGTTCCTAACAATATCCAGGATAATTATTGTCAAAATACCCATGATCGGTTATCAGTTCAAAAACCCTTATACTATTTACTGTAATATTAATAAAAATAAGTAATGTCTACTGTCCTTACTGGAATATTCGATCATATATTATAAGCACATTGTCTTTCATCGCACTGTTGCTGTGACATCACAGCTCGTTTATTCCTTACCAGTGACGTAAAATGCGGCTCAACTTAATATATTATTTACATTTTTGCACGTTCATAAGTATTTACAAGATCGCTTCTGCCGTTCTGCGACATTGCCGTGCAAATAAATCTAAGTTTGTTTAGGACGCAACAGTCTTAAGTAAGTCAACAAAATCTTTTTTCTTTCGTTGACTCAATGTATTCCATTGATGCTCTGAAGATGCTGCTTGTTGTGACCTTGTTGTGGTGGGGGACTAAGACCAGTACGAATTAGAGTCCTCCACCCGACCCTCTTAAGCACCTGAGGACGGCGTGGATTGGAACGAGTGGCGGGTCCGATTGGAACAATTGTGTAGTGCTCTTTTAAAGTACTGGGGCCAGAGGTCAGGATGGGAACCGGACCTCATTGCTCATGCAATGGAGTCAGGTTGTTGAGTTCATACTCAAGACGTATTAGATTCTTTGCATACACAAACACTACTGCATATTATATCAATAGAATCAATTTTCGCTCATAAATACTTTTTCAAATCTTATGCAGATTTGCCAAAGTATTTACTATAATGTAATTTATCTATTATGTCGGAGCCTTAATACACGTTGACGTATCAAACGATACTGGCATATTTATGAAATGCGATTGGCGACATTTGTAGCACAAACAGAATAATGTTGCTACAATAATTTATTTTGAACATAAATTAATTGTTATGTTATGTTTACTTTAACTTTATATAAAAAAACAATGCATGTTTGTTGTTTGTATTTAAAAATTATCGATCAGATTGTTATTATAATAAGATTTTCGGAGTGTAGTAACAAGTTTTTCAAGTTTACTTGCTGCTGTACTCGCTGCTGTACTCGCTGCTGTACTCGCTGCTGTACTCGCTGCTGTACTTGCTGCTGTACTTGCATGATCCTCCGAAAAAAATTCTGTATTTTGTACAGTTTGTGAGTTTCCAATGAATCATAGTGGTAATAAAAAAAATCATGATATCGCGCTAGCATGACATTTTTGCGAACGTATATAGGCGATCCATCGATTTTGATAAAAATTTGAAGATTCGGTAATCACTAAAAATTATCAGGAATTACCCAGGCGAATGCGAATGAAATTTTGGAATTTGCTAACAAAAAGTGTTCAAATACTGTCATCTATCTTATGGTAGCTTTGACATATAATGTAGAGCAGCAACTCGAATCATAAAACTGGATACAAACTAAATACACTAATGGCATGCGCGCTATCTGCCACCTAATTTACCCCCGTCCCTGTCTGCATATTAGTTAGGCTCGGCAATTTACATACGTAATCACATCCTACACGATTAAACTGTAATTTATTTTACTCAGATAGAGGCCAGCGATTTATCACCATTGGCCTATTTCCGAATCAGGAAGAGATAGTGCCATGCTGCATTAAAGATGAATTGGGCAGGAACAACTGGAGTACATCTGCGATACACGCACCTTGGCGCCGCCTCACAACAAAAAACCGGCCAAATCGGTCGCAATTTAACTACGCGTACATTCAGCTGAAGAGTGAGAAGTGCAGGCAATGTTCAGAACAGCGGTTGAAAGAAGCAGTGTTACTACCATATGAAGTTAGGGTACATTCCTAGAGAGTGAGTATAGTATCTGGATGCACGTATATTTATACTGTTGGTTTTTTTCTCACTGAAGAATGCATTTTTCTCTCGGGTCGGAGAGACCCCGGGGATTTGTGGGACTCGAGAGTTGAGAAGCATCTCGCCCTAACCACTAAGCCCCAGCAGATATTCTTGCTCGCCTGCAACTCCACCGCGACCCCACCAGTGGATGCCCTTTGGGGTTCATAACGAGGTAATTTACTAATAGTTTTCGTATATTTACGCGAATGTTGCTCATGATTAAGATTCTTTAAACGGATTCTATCGCGTACGATGGAACGCAATAGAATCCGTTTAAAGAATCTTAATCATGAGGTAATTTACTCCTTTAGCTACATTGAAGTATGCTGGAACACACAGCACATCGACGACTTTGATTTTATTGAACAGGCGACTTCCCCGAGCTGATGCCCTGTGACCCTCTATGAGGCGGCAGGACTATCATATCTACTAGTATTGCTCGTTCTTGTGCTCAGGCAGAAAACATTCAGCCATGGTGTGGCCTGACTTGTTCCAGACCTCGCCACAGTAGTGACAGGCCGAGATTGTCTCGGCCCACCTCACATAGGTAACGGCCAAATCTGCCGTGCCGTGTTAAAATCAGTGTGAGATGGACGTTCTGTTCACTCCCTGACTCTAATTACTCGGTTGCCTCTTATGCAGTAAAATCAAACAAAAGCCGTACACGATAAAGGATGGATATTTTTTAATTTTAATTTTATTTATTTAAAGCGCACCGACAGCACACACATTTTACATTCGTGAATTCTTATTTATTTTATTTCTTTATATTTATTAATAGTATTTAACGCATGTCACATAAAATTGACACACCAACAAACCAATAATCGTCGTACGCGTCATTTACATATTAATGCCAATGCTTAAAATACATTATAGGGTTCGTCGCGGGAGAGCAATGACACAACCGATAGTTTAGGATACTCTTATATTACTCTTCTTAATAACAATATATTCTGCCTTGTATACTAACATTCATCAACATCACACTACACGCCTTATCGAAGCGAAAAAAAAAAGATATACATAATTCTTTTTTTTTTTTACTGTATATATAATTTAGTTCTATTCTTATGTATAACTTCTTCCTTATTATTACGTAATATTTTAACATTAGGTTCCATGTCCTTTATAACTTTATAAGGACCTGAGTAAACATCATTAAATTTATTTCCAGTTTCATTCTTAACTAGTAACATATCATTTTTAGGGTTCCGTATCTCAAAGAGAAAAAACGGAACCCTTATAGGATCGCTTTGTTTTTAGGGTTCCGTATCTCAAAGAGAAAGAACGGAACCCTTATAGGATCGCTTTGTTGTCCGTCTGTACGTCTGTCAAGACCTTTTTCTCTAAAACGCTTGAAGGGATTAAGCTGAAATCTTTGTCAAATACGGAGGTCAGTTACGTCTTGATGCCTTGAAAAAATCATACTTTTAAGTTAACGCAATAAAAAGTTATAGCCATTTATGCACAAATTTTGTATGAAAACGCACTTTTTCGAAAACCTATAGGGTACTTCCCGTTGAACTAGAATTCTGAAATTTGGCACGAAGTAAGACCTTACAGTATACATATACGAATAAATCTAAAAATTGGTAAATAAAATTTATATCACTGGAAAAATCATTACCAACTTATGCATGTAATTCGTTTCATACTAAATGTATGCAAGCACCCGCATATACAAGTTTGTCGCAAGGAAGTGTAATTTTCTCAACGTCTATTACTTTTGCTCATACCGCCCGTTCCTACGGAACCCTCGGTGTGCGAGTCTGACTCGCACTTGGCCGGTTTTTTTATACATTATAGGCTTTAAATATTTATCATAATTACATTTCCTTAGCACTTTACTATTTATCAAATTTTGTCGTGCTTCACATTGTGCTTTCTGTAATTTGAATTTTAACTCAGAAGGATAATTATCCACATTATATAAAGGTTCTACAGTATCAGTTTTTAAATTACTAGGTATGTTACATGGTTTTCCAAAAACAAGCTCATAAGGAGTATATTTAGTTTCTGAATGTACCGACGTGTTATACGAGAAACACCAGTATTGGAGCCAATCACTCCAATATCTGCTGTTATTATCAGTCTGTATTCTTAAATAAGCATTCAGTGATTTATGTGAGTTTTCAAGAGAACCAATTGATAAAATAGTTGTTTTATATTTAGTAGTTTACATACCTCAGTCATGGTGCTCGATATAAACTCAGCTCCTCTATCAGTAGCGATCTCTCGAGGAATACCATACCTGAGTATGAAGTTGTTGACGAATGCTCGAGCTACACTTATGCTATCTTTTCTAACTAATGGATAAGCTTCTACATATTTACTTAGTTCACACTGTAGCGTGAGAATATATGAATTACTATAATAATCCTTATCTAAAGGGCCCAACTATATCTAAAAATACTTTATCAAAAGCTGCTTGCGCAGTTGTTGTTATAACCATAGGTTGTTTAGTATGTGAATAACGTTTTTGTTTTTGACATTTGTCACATTTCTTTACAAATTCTACTACGTCTTCCGCCATTTTAGGCCAAAAATAACGTCTTTTTATATTATTAAGCATACGCCTAATACCTGCATGTCCACTAGTTGGAAGCAAGTGGTAGTCATTAAGAATGACTCGCTTATCGTCGTCATTAAATATTCTTCTTGCTTTTCTTAAAATATAAATACGCAGACCGGTCCAATCCTTTTTACCACAATAATTGGTTAACCATTTAATATATTCTTCATTTTTATCATCTTTTACGATATAAATCTCATTTATATTATTTTTTGTACAAATTGAATCCAAATCTCTCACAAAAACGTCTCGCGTTAAGCATGATCGAGAATAAGGATCAATTAAAATTGTCATCTTCGATGGAACGTAAATAAAGTCATTTATTTGACTATAACTGGCTATATTCTTTAATATACCACGTCCAAATATTAATTCAACACAATTATTCGGTTTTCTAAGAATTTCAACGACTTTCGGTTTATCAGACCGAACGTCCGTGCCACTCTTATGGACCGAAGAATTGGTGTCTAACTTAGCTAACTTATTTCCTAACATACTTCTTGTCATAACGTTTAAAACATTTTGATTTATAGTTTTTAATTCGTCAGATGTGATGAGGATGCGAGATAATGCATCTGCAGCTACATTATTCACTCCCTTCACATATTCAACTGCATAATCGTATTCGTCTAGTATCAATCGGAATTTCAATAGTCTACTAGAAGGGTTTTTCATACTAAACAAATATACTAATGGCTTATGATCGGTCTTAATTACAAATTTTTTACCAAATAAATACGGTCTAAAATATTTTACGGACCATACAATAGCGAGAAGCTCTTTCTCTATTGTTGGATAATTTAATTCGGCTTTATTTAATGGTCGGCTGGCATATGCAATTGGTAAATTATTTTTATTGCACAAAACCGAACCTATAGCAGTACCTGATGCATCTGTACGTAATATAAATTCATTTTCGTCTTCAAAATTTGTATATTGCAAAACAGGTGGATTAATTAAAGATTGTTTTAATTTTTTAAATGATGATTCGCATTCTATTGACCAATCGAATTTAACACCCTTTCTGCAAAGTTTATTTAAAGGTATCGTTATTTCCGAAAAATGTGGAATGAATTTACGATAATAGTTGGCAAAAGCTACTAACCGTTTAACCTCGTCACTATTTTTTGGAGTGGGATAATTTTGTATTACTCGAGTTTTCTCAGGATCCGGTAATACACCATCGGCTGAAACGTAATGGCCTAAATATAATAATTCCTTTTTTAAAAATTGACATTTTTCCGGATTAATTTTTAAATTTACCTTTCTCAATCTTTCGAAAATATCGATTAAATTTTTATTACGCGTTTCGAGGTTCCTACCAAAGCAAATCAAATCGTCAAGGTAAACTAGACATTTTTCATAGTGTAAACCCGACATAGCTACTGTCATTAGCCGACTAAAAGCGCTAGGGCTAATTTTCAATCCCATTTATAATAATTTATACGAGAACCCTTACATAATATTATAATAAGATTATACAGAGCTATCTACTATCTAAATATCACTAAATGTCCTAATCAGGTAGTCATTTTATTTCCGCACTTTAACGTTTCCGCGCACTCATATATCACACTACACTCACTCACACTGGTGACTCTTGTTGAAACTCCTTCTGCTGCTGACGCCGCATGACACTCAGCGTCCTCCGTAGGTCATATGTTTCAATCCGTTGCTGGATCCATTGGCCAAGGCACTTTCGGTAATAACGGCATAATAAAAGTATGAGGCCAACAAACATGAAAACGCAAATGGCAATTACGGTGTATGATAGAAGAAGCGTGCCACAATAATTCCTCTGAGGAAGCCGAATTTCCAACGCCGTTTTGAGCGATAATTATATCGCGATCTTCTTTGGACTGTCCAGTGTCTTTTCCCCATTTTTAAATAATTAGTTGGTGTTTATTGTTACATAGCGTACCTATGCATGGCCTTTTACGCACGGCAACCGAACCCGTGCCACACACCGCGCTCGCGTTTAGGCAGGGTCGCCATATAGGGTTCGTCGCGGGAGAGCAATGACACAACCGATAGTTTAGGATCTTCTTAATAACAATATATTCTGCCTTATATACTAACATTCATCAACATCACACTACAACATTACTTTCTCCATTTAATTCAAATGGATTGTGTGTATCGCAAATAAATTATTCTTATTCTTATTCTTATTCTTATTATATACTTTAATATAGTTGACTAAAATAAATTTGAAAAATACGCATGTCACTTAATTATGATGTAGAATAATATGAAAAAAAAACTAAAAGAAAAAGAAACTATATCCTAAGTTATAAAAAGTTCATGTCCAAATGTTTGTCATAATCTGTCTACAGTCGTTAATACAATATTGCAAAATAAACTTAATTAAATGTCCCAGTATCAAAATATAAAATTAGACTTAATTGTACTTGATATAATAATAAAGGATAATATTATACGATTCTGTACTCCAATTTCATTTATAGGCCAGTTGATAAAATAAAGCTCCTGCTGTGTGCGATAAACTTATTTGTTGACCTTGCAGCGATACACGCGGACTGCGATCAGGACATGTGACGTCACGCGCTACCTCACTTAATAAACGACTTATAATTATTGTGTGTGCGATAAACTTGTTAGTGGTCCTTGCAGCGATACAAGCGGACTGCGATCGGTACATGTGACGGCACGCACTACCTCACTCAATAAACGACTTACAATTATTGTGTGTGCGATAAACTTGTTAGTGGTCCTTGCAGCGATACAAGCGGACTGCGATCGGTACATGTGACGGCACGCACTACCTCACTCAATAAACGACTTATAATTATTGTGTGTGCGATAAACTTGTTAGTGGTCCTTGCAGCGATACAAACGGACTGCGATCGGTACATGTGACGTCATACACTACCTCACTTAATAATACGACTTATAATTAAATTAAAAAATCCGTGTGTATGTCAACGTAGAATATATTTGCGAAGAACTAATTGGGGGCGATGTTAAAATAGTATTAGAAAACTTTCAATGTTTTTTAATTTTTCTCTGTCTGTTTGTCTGTTTGTCCAGGCTTTTCTCCGAAACTACTAAATGGATTGGAATGAAACTTTTTGTGGTGTAAAGATGATAAGCCAGGTCAATATCTAGAATACTGCGGGAAAATGGATCATTCCGACGGGAAATTCAGTAATTATATTTTACCCGACGTATTTCAAAATTTCAAAGAAGTAAACAATAGCAAATCGCTTCGATTAAAATAGTACTACGTTACGCGAACGAAGTTGCTGGCACCAGCTAATATTTTATACATGAGATGTCTAATTGATCGCACGCACAATTACTCCGCAGCGTTTGAACTGCCAACGTCGGGGTACAATCTACAATGACGTATTTAAACATCTTCTATTGATTCAAGTCAGACGATTACGTATGCCGTCGTAGTCCCTTTGTTCCTAACTATTAATTCGGTTTAATAAAATAAATTTGTTGACGAAATACGTGTACATGCGTGTGTAAGAATTAGACTGCTCGTTGGTCCCGTATTAATAAGGTATCAATTGCTTTTGCGCATTTTCCTTATTTTATATTACATCGAGACTAAGTAAAAAATATTTTCTTATAGAGAACTCAGCACAAAGAGAATGAAATTACGTTGTAATTATTTAAGAAAGATATGAGATTTTTGTTTATTATTAGTTTTCATACTCAATATATTTGTAACTCTATAAGCTTTGCACTGAAAGATTGTTGGACTCCAACCTGATGGACTGACGAAATGATTAAGCCTTCGCGTTTTATTTGTCTCATTTGGTCATGAACTCATTATAATAAACCAGCAAATTTGATGTCGCTCAAAATAAGGTTATAGCATACTTATGTTAGGCATTTTCAGATCTTTAACATTATATCATTTGCGATAAAAAAATCTAAAAAATGCCTAAACATAAAACTGTAAATTCGAAAGGTTGTGTGTTGATGCAAAAACTACTGAATGGATTGTTATGAAATTTGGCACGTAAATATATTACGATCTAGATTATTTTTTAAACTTTTTATCCCGAAATTACTCGAGACATGTTTTTAAGTGGGTGAGATTGCGGCGCACATACACTTTAAAACAGAAAGATGCCAACACGTTTCTCTCGTATACTATGTATCAAGGAGGAGGAAGATACATATTTATATTTTCCGATTATGAGAGTGTTTAGCATCGTCGATAGTCAATTTACTTTCAGATTATCCTATTTGTCTACTATACATTAGAGCACATCTGATATTTTTCCATGTCTCTTAGAATTGCAGCGAAGTCCATTCCGTACACATTTCATGCTTCACAGCCTTTAATTTTACAAGCGAGTGACTCTAAACATTGAACAATAAGGTTTAAGAATTACTTAACGGAACATTCTGCGTCCTCCCTAGGGAGGAGAAATACGTAGCTGAATAAAGGTACTTAATTTCGTATCAAACATATCAAGCATCAACAATAAATAATCAGTCAAACGTTAGTAAAAAAAAACCCTCATGGGCTAAACAAAGTGCTTAGGCGCACCGCGCAATACACACTGAGCCCGCCGCGCCGGGCCGCCGACATATGTCGGCAACTTTTAGTCGGCGGTCTAGTTGGCGGCTTCACTTATTACAAGTCGGATAATTTGGTCGGCGGCATGTCGGCGGCTTGAGATGATGCTCCAAAGGTAACGAAGCTGTTGGGTGAGCGCAAGTGTACCCAAGCCGCCAACATGTCGGCGGGTAACACGTGCAGGCACATGTTGCCGACATGATTCTTTTCATACAGGCCGCCGGGTTGTGGGCCCAGTAAGTATTGCGCCGGAAGACAAAGTAGCGACCATCAATATAGCGGCACTCTTGTGAACCAGACTCGAGTAGCTGGGAATCAGTCGTATATAAAAATAAATGACACAATATTCATATCTAGTATAGCCCAGTTGCTAGAGGAAAATGATTTACTGTAATTAGGTCCAGCAAATTATGCGCAAAAATGGGTTGGTCTGTTCACACACAATGAGAGAAAATTTAGTGTGTCATTTTTGGAGTTGCGGAAGACTGTTTAAAAAATCGTTTTATAGGTAAAAAACAGTTTTTTTAAGATAACTAAAAAACAACAAACAATATCGATTTAAAATTTTTATCCTTTTAAAGTGATCATAATATGGTCATTTTGCGACCTTAAACTTCAAAATCGGTCAACAAATTGTTTAAATAATTGCAAAAAACCATCAAAAACACGCAAGTTTTTAAATATTTTTATTTTTTTTTATAAAGTTCTTGTACGCTTGTAATTGTGCATAAATATTCCTTTCAACAACTTACACGTACCATAATTTTTTTTTTTAGTAAGAGGTAGCCACGCTGCATGCTTGCATGCAGCCGAACTGGGCCGGCACGACCGGGGAGGTACCTCTCGCTTACACGAGACCGGCGTAAAGTGACAGTTGTGCTGTCGCGTTTCGTGCGGTGTGTAAGTAGCCGGTGGTCCACGGAGGTGGGAGGAGAAAGGGGGGCAGCGCATCTGATGTCTATGGGCGTCGGTAGTCATGAAAATGGCTACAACTGCTCGTTTGCCCTCCTATACCATAAAAAAAAAATACCAGTAAACATTATTACATACAAGAAATAATTCTCGATTTTGATGACAACAAAATTTTTGAGTATTATTTTAGCATTATTCTAAATACTTATTATTCATACATTCACAAATGTTAAAGATAGAGTGCCGTAATTATGTACAGTTTAACATTATTGAACACAAAAAGTTGGATATTTACATTTAAATAGCACTCTCAGCCGCCTCACCCAGTTATTAGCTGCGTTAAATGTTTCCTGTATACTCCGCTAAACTGACTCACGTGGTCTACCGTACAGCTATACCGTAGCGAATATTAGGCTCCTTAAATATTTTACATGTTTTCTTGAACATAATGCGTACAAACTATGTGTTGTGTTACTCCATGATCACAAAAATGTGTGTTATACTTTATGTACGATTGTAATATAAATAAAGGTATGTATTGGCACTTCTTATTAGAAATTCATGATGTATATATGAATAATTAAGATTTTTATACAATTGTTATTATTTATTTGTTACTTTTTACAATAAAAGTATGATAGCTTTTTTTTCCGGTCCGGTTACAGTCGAAAAATCTGGACTGACTACCAAAGCCAACGAACATCCGCACAGTTGGTTAATTGTTGGTATAATAATGTGAGTTGTCGTCCTTCACTCTATCTATGCACTCGTCTATTCGTGAACTCCATCACAAAGACACACGACGAACGCACACAAGACTGTATCATTCGAGAGTAGTTCTTTAACGATTGCGCGAATGCTCTGATCCAGCTACTACTTTACTATTTTTTTCATGGTATATGTGGGTAAACGAGCAGTTGAAGCCATTTTCATGACTACCAACGCCTATTGACATCCGCAGAGAGGCTATACAGATGCGCTGCCCTCCTTTCTCCTGCCACTTCCATGAGCCATCGGCTACTTACACACCGCACGAAACGCGACACACAGCTGCCACTTCACGCCGCGCCGGTCTCGTGTAAGCGAGTGCCGGCCTAATTCGGCTGCATGCAAGCATGCAGTGTAGCACTACCTCTTATTTAATTATTTATTATTATTATATATTAAATAATTACATATCAAAATATATAAAAAAATAAAGTTGGAAAATGGCAGCGTAGTACGTTTTTAGGGCTCCGTATTCAAATGGCAAAAAACAGAAGCCTTATAGATTCGTCATGTCTGTCTGTCTGTCTGTCCGTCCGTATGTCACAGCCTTTTTTCCGAAACTATTGGGTCTTTGTAGTTGAAACATTATAAGTTGATTAAAATTAATAACTTAAAAAAATAATGGCACTCCATATTTGCAACTGAATCTAATTTTTTTTCATCCAACCTGTCTGTGAGGGGTGTCTATGAATAGGCCTTTAAAAAGGAAATTAAGGTTACTATAGTGGTACTCATTTTTCATCTTAATCCATTGTTTGAAAAACCAACCAACTTTGTCGTTCATATATGAAAAACCCTATGAAAAACCAAGTTAATTTATTTCCTGGTAAAAAATGTCACAGATACAACAATTCTATATCATTCGTTCGTATGGAATCCTCGGTGTGCGAGTCGGATTCGCACTTGGCCGGTTTTTTTAATCTATTGTTTCAAAGGCATTGCTCTCAATTACGTCGATGTAATAAAATAAACTTTTTTTTTGGTTCTATACTTCAATCGATTATCCCCCTATGTCCTACGGTTCTTAATTAAACATGTAAGAGATGGTTTCTATTTCGCTACTACTGAGGCAGAGCTTCTCGCTCATCTAACATAGGCGTAGTAATGGCAGTGTGATCTCGTTTCGTGTAAATTGTACCAGTAAAGGATCCCATCGTAAACTTCGATGTGCAAGAGGAAAAGCCGTGAGAATAAATAAGAAACTTTTACACCGGGAGTAAACATAAATTTGTACTGCCAATAAAATTGATGAATCTTCAGACCTACATGTAATTTGGACTCGTAAAAACCTTAGGTTAAAACACGGTAATAGAAAGACTTCGATAGATGCACACCACACTTAAATGAGGGCGGCCGTCATTTTTTTTTAATTTATAGGTATGAAACAAGTAGTTAGATCATCTGATCGTCAGTTGCCGTTAAAAATATGCAGAGACAAAGGAGATTAAAGGAAATTAGATAAAAAAAAATCTAGTAATCACTAACCCGGTCGTCGTTAGTCTGTCCTAACTGTAGAATTTGTGGCCATGGTAACATAGCAACTCTCATACGCGATGAAATTCCAAACCTCATTCAGTACAGTGAATACCTAATTGTATGTCTACCTATATTTAGTGCGGTAGGCTTCACCGGCCACCGCTATTACGCGGGACATATTCAGAGCACTCATAAGTTTTGTGCACATGATACAGATGGTATATGTATCTAAGTAGGAAATAAATATTTAAAGAGTGACAAAGGAGTGAGACCGCAAGTATTTGGAGCGCGAATTCCTGACACAGCCTCATCTGTAGTTACTACCGCGCCGCACTAGCATGTCAGTCAACACACACGCGCCGCAATTCTCACACAATCACTATACAGTTTGTTATACAATTGTATGCGACTAATGAGTAAATAGTCTAGTTGTGATATGATAATTATTTTAAGCGACATCAATTTTGACTTTTGTGAAGATGCCACTGTCGTAACGCAACCGTAACACGGTTGCGTTAACAACTTTAAAACATAAACACTTCAAAATGTTCGAGCTTGCTGAGCTGTTGATGTCTTTACAAAATAAAAATATTATATTATTTCAGTAACTTCTAGGTTAATGATTTTGGTTATAGGACGAAAAGACGTCTAGGTATCACTTTTCGAATTTTTCATCGAAAAATAATGCTAAAAACTTTTCGTTTATTTTGATACCAATTTTTCCATGATCACACAGATTTTTCATCATCACCTTTTTATTACAGGTTATTATGAAGATGATATAATATATTGAACTACAGTGTATGATAACATGTTAAACATTATTGACCACCGCTAAAGCTGACAAGTTTCCCGTCAGAGTATTAAAACTTTTACAGCTATAATTAGCAAACGGATAATTATCAAGCGAAGATTTAGTTTGCCTAACTTTAACACTTTTCTAGCATCTGCAACATCACTGAACTTAAATAAATATCGAGTAGAGATCTATTCTCTGTTTTGTATTGCATTGGACGAAACTGCCACTTGTTTCATTTCACAATGATCTAAAAAATAGACTTTAATCACTTGCACAAGAACCAGACAACTTTTGTGCCATTATCTTTCAGCTCCTGGTGAATTCTTATTTCCCATATGTTATATAAGAGACTATAGATTGTTTCTACTCCCGTCACAATAATACTGAAACTTGTTTTACTGAAATTCGCAAACACATCTTTAATAACAACACTTATTACTCGATTTTAACATCAAAGATATTCGCATTATATAAAACAGTATCTGAGTGATTGATCGGTATTCTGACATCTGATGAAAAATTATTGTTCACGAACTAAATTCGGATGAAAGATTTAAAGTAAATTACATATGATAAAATGTTGTAGTTGATATCGAAGAAGATTAACGTGCTCAATCATAAGTTCGTCACTTCTTGTAACATAATTAAAATTTGATTATTAGAATCGGAACCATAGAGACCTTACGATAAATTAACAACAAACTGAGCACATGACAATGTATTGATAGGGATACATGAAAAATAGATAAAATTATTTAATAATTAAATATAAATACTGAATCCGTTAAAGTGTTTAAGTTCACATTTAATAATAACCCTTACAGAATTTGTATACTAGTGTTAGAAAAAACTTTTATTAAATTATTAAAAATTTATTAAAAAGAATTAGTGTGGATTCCTAGCCACCAAGGCATCTCAGGCAACGAAAGTGCAGATGTGCAAGCTAAGGAAGCTACAAAGTTACATTACTGTAATTACAATACTTCTAACATAAAAGATGTTAAAAAACACTTAAACTTAAAAATTAGAACACTCTGGAACAGCTATTGGGTAAACAATAATAGTAGCGCCTTATACGAAATTAAAAAGTCCGTTTTTGAAAAGAATAATTTACAATGTAATAACAGGCGAGACGAGGTAGTTTTAAATAGACTAAGAATAGGTCATAATACCAATGTAACCCATATCCATCTTATAACTAAGGAACCTAAAAAGAAATGCATTTTATGTAATTGTGATTTATCTGTTAAACATATATTGATTGAATGTCCAATTTACAATAGCGAAAGATTGAAATTAGATTTACCTAAATGTTTAATAGATTGTTTAAATAATACCGAAACAACTGTAAAATTCTTAAAACTAATTAATTTTTATAATGTTATTTAAAATTAATGTTAAGAAGTCACTAATGACCTTAGATGTTTAAGCGACTTTAAATAAATAAGCAAAAAAAAAAAAAAACTTTTAATAATTAAAATCTTTATAAACATTTACAATTATTGGAAGTGTTCTGAGGTTTCATTTTGTTAAAATCTTATGGGATAAAAAAAATCAGAAGTGATATGGTTAAAATAGCAATCGGGCGCTTTGAATATTAAACCAAGCAGAGACGCCACCTACAGACGTTCTTCTCTGCCGAAGGTAAGATAGGAACACGCAATTAGAGTACTTGTTTGAGACTTTCGCGATTATTACACATATTGTGGTTACTTTGAGGGCTCAGTGGTGTCGCGAGTCGCGACCACGGCTGATGTAACCCAGTCGAAACGTCGAGCGTCGTCGTCGTATATGTTTTGACTAGTACCTTTAATCTTATCATGTCTTATCGTGTTAAAACCCGTAAAGTAACCACAACACAATTAGAGGTTTGTAAGCTAGTTTCAGACATTAAAATATTTATATTTGTCTGACGACCAAGCTGACTCAGTGGTACAGCCCTCGGATAAGAGGAGCATGTTGCGCCAGGGGTCGCGGTTTCGAATCCCACCTAGGTCATAAATGCTTATCTATGTATATGTACTTCTGTAATATTATGTACAATTTCTTAAAAATCAAAATCAAAATCAAAAAGTTATTATTCAAAATAGAATTACAGGAATTACTTTTTGAACGTTAACAATAAAATCTACCACCGGTTCAACCCTAGCCCTGTCCTGAGAAGAACCGGCGAAACAAACTCAGCGGGCCTCTTGTTGTGATATGTAAGATTAAAAAATATATAAAAATACAAATACATTTGCATATTATGAATGATATAATACAATACAATTTCTAAATTTACAAAAATTATGGTATAGAAACAGCCTGGGAGGAGGGTACTAATCCCAAGATGTGGTATCTGTCATATAATCTGTCACCATATAGTATGCCTTACCACACAAACGTACTTGTAAACTGTACTTTTGTAAGAAGGCATCATTAACTTATCGGGAAATCTGGTATTCCTACTTAATATCTGACTTTTTTTTATAAAAAAATCTGACATATTTTTATGAACAAATATGCTCATCTCATAAATGTATAAACATGTAAGCGTGAGAATCTTTAGTTCTTTAAACAGATGCCTACGCGAGTCTAAAGGACTGGCTCCGCAGACTGCTCTGACACATTTCTTCTGTGCTATAAATAAATGTTTTATGTCTACAGAGTTACCCCAGACAATTACACCGTACCTCAAGGACGAGGCTACAAATGCATGATATGCAATTAGAGCCGTTTCATGACCAACAGTTTTCGACAGGCGTCTAAGAACATACACATATTTGTTCAGGTTCTTTCTAGTTTTGTCGATGTGAAGTTTCCATGACAGATTATTAATTATCTATAGTAATACCAAGCAAGTTTACTGAATTAGTTTCTCTAATACTATAACTGCATATAACACGGGTATTAAAACACTCGTTACTATTATGAAACTCGCGTTAGCTCGTTTCATAAAAACACTCGAGTTTTAATACCCTTCATTAAACGACAGTTGTATAAACTACTATTTGCTATTGAAAACTCGTGTAGGCAGGTACATTGTACAATATATTTATTTTTAGGCATAAGCAGTTCTACGAGAACCGTGGGTCTGATTGCGATCAAATACGATTCTCATTCAAAGTATTTATATTTTGGTAAATTCTAAATAACAGTCCACCAGGTCAACAAATCTTATCAACTCAAACTATATGAAATCTACAATGCGGACTTTAAGGTACCTCTCCGGTCGTACCATTCAACTGCTAAGCAACGTTGCGCTACTTCACTAAATAAAATAAAAAAAATTACAACATGGTATAATCAACTTAGTACTATGCGGTTGGATTTGATCAAATTTGTAGATACAAAATTGTAGCCCTTTAAATCCGAAACCAAATACCGATGTTATTCGTTAACAAATATATTTTGTGTACGTGAATGTAAAACAAAAGTAATGTTGATTAATACATGGACTCATACAAAATCAGATCACGTCTGTGGACTTACGGCAATAGAATATTTTATTATTGACAACCTTTGGCCCAGCCATTTAATTGTTAGTAACAGAATTAGACTGAGCTAGTGGCCGCTACTGTCGTGACGAGGATACAAATAACTCACACTCTACTAAAGTATTTTAATAAATATAAATACTAGTTTCTTAGTTATTATCCTACTAATATGCATGTTTCTTTGTTTGTCTGTTTGTTACTCCTTCATGCAAAAACCGCTGAACCGATTTTAATTTAATTTGGCGCACACATAGAGAGTAGCTTGTATTGATATATAGTATAGTTTTCATCCCGAAAAAATGTTATGTATGATAATTTTCTATTTTCCACGAGATCGAAATGAACACGGGTGAAACCGCGAGGCCCAGCTAGTTTTTTTAATTTCACTAATTAGTACATTCTCGCTTTGAATTTTGCATTTTGCGGCGAGTAGGTACTCTGTCAGTTCTTATCATAGATTTAGAATGCAGTTTTTTAAAGTCACCCGTCAACTAAATAAATCTTTTTAAAAATTAATTTATTTGATGGTAGCTGCTACTTATCTTTCAAAATTTACTCTCATTTTTCTGATTTGCATCTTAATGATGAAAATTAAATCCTATTTTGAATATTTGCCATATTATCCATGTATATATAATTTTGTCCGTATTTATATTATGCCTATATAAATACGGATACGGATCTGTCAAAATTATGTTCACATAAGCTCGTTGAGAGAGAGACTCCTGGAAAACTTGCCAGGTAAAACTTCCAATTGATTGGACAATACATACTATTTTCATAGTAGACCGAATAAAAATGGTAAATAGGGCATTTATTAATTAATGGTATTTTATATCTGTATTAAAAAGTTTAAAGTTTTTTTAACTTGAACAATTCATGTAAATTACCTTTAATTTTAAAATTATTATTGTTCCTAATGACAGCCAGTACTCACAACGTCATTCGCATGGATGTCGATTTTTACTTGGTTTGTTCCTAACATTTTACCAAAGGGAACAGCAGAACCCTTTTACTAAGACTACTCTATCCGTATGTCTGTCTAACCGTCCATCTGTTACTACATTATATATCATAAACCGTGATCTACAGTTAAGTTTTCTCAGATGATGAATTTCACTCGTTTATTGCTAATATTTATAGTAGAAGCAGGTAGATGTTTGAAATAATCACAGAATATAATGTTTTATTAATTATATGTACACTTTAAAAATAAAGAATTAAAATAAAACAAATATTTAAGACGTAAAAGAAATAAAAAACACCTGCACTTTTAAAAATGTATTCCTAACGTCGTATATAGGGTTACTTTTTGCTCACTGGCAAAATTTTAAATTATGAAAACAAACATAATATTTTCAAGGGTGTATTTTAAATTTTATCGTCTAATTGTAATATTTTGTTAAATAAAAATTGATTTGAAATGGCCCTTAAAAATACATCGATCGTCGTTCATACGTGAAATGTATCGACTTCAAGGTCAATGACGCTGGCCGAGCAACACTCGCGAGTCAGATGCCACGTGGTGACCAAGAAATATGTTTATAACATGGGACAAAGTAATTTTATCTAATTATTTTTACCCAAACCTGAAAATTTAACAGGTGACCAAAAAGTAACACTCTATATCTGAACAGACTGGTAATGCTATTTGATTAATTAGTTAATAGTCATATTATACCGCTTATATATCACATAGTACATATTAAAGGAAATTTATCTCTACTTCGTTTGTATCGAAAATCGAGGTAAAAAACCCCGATTTCACTGGTAGGTTCCAAAAAGAAAATATAAAAATGTTTATTATTCCGTATAGCCTTGGGCCCATTCATCAATTAAATGAATCTCACCTTTTAAAAATCTAAGGGCATGTAAAAAACGTAAATGCGATCAATACGACTTTCACCTAAAAATGTGAGTTCGTTAGTTTGTCTAGAGAAAATAGTAAGTGAGACTTTATTTTATGTCTACGTAATATAATAACCACAAAAAAAACTTTTCATACCGATAACAGAGGTGTTGCGTATTCATGTACTACATTAAAAGGAGAACATTGGTATGCAGCATAGCTAATATAATAGCAACTCATTTAATGTGCTAAAACATAGTTTACATATTATTTTATCATATCTCTGTCCTCTTAGC
The DNA here is from genome assembly GCA_001625245.1 of Calycopis cecrops. NCBI lineage: Eukaryota > Metazoa > Arthropoda > Insecta > Lepidoptera > Lycaenidae > Calycopis > Calycopis cecrops. Next base: position 176,918 of record LUGF01047561.1, read on the forward strand.
GGTTTTTTGTTGCGTCACGCTCAGAGAGCTAAAAACTGTTATGACCGACTTTTTACTAAAAAGTATTTTCAATCTATCTAGTTAATGAAAAAGGCAAGGAACACACCGCACAAACTGCGAAGCGACGGGTACTATTTTACGCCGTTGTCATATAAGCGAAAGTACTTACCTCCCTGGTCATGCAGACCCAATTTGGCTATGATACTGAGTGACACTATCTCATTACTTAGCTCAGCCATAAATAGACCATTGTTTTTATTATATTTTGAAATGACGAGCATGTCAAACACTAGGTCCATAAAAATATAATCATAATTGCAATAATAATCCTTCTCAATTAAGGTATGTTGTGTTATCACAAAAACCATATGGTGTACTAAAATGCGAATCATTTTTATTTTTTCAAAATAGATGACATTATTATGACCTGTTGATGAATTAGAGTTGTGAGCGAATTTAGAAACTAAAAATAAACTATAATAAAAGTCTTAGTTTTCCAATAACATAATAAATTACTTATTTGTATGCTTTTCAATTACGCCTGTAATAGAGGCGAGTAAAGGCTTATAAGCCAAGTTGAAACTCATTTTTCCTTACGAACTAATTAACAAGCACTGGATATTTCTATAAGCCGCGTGCCGCACGGCGGCGCGGCGGTTCAATTTAATTACTTAAAAGTGTTACGTTAATTAGAATAATAATTGCTTACTAAAATAAGCGTCTCAATTGCTTAGTATTAAGAATTTTCAGTCGCAGGGCTTGGCTCCTGAATTCAATGCTCTAAAAGAATCCATATTACTAATATTTCTTAATTGTTGTTTATATTTTAATAACAGTCCCTACTCCAACGTTGGAACTGTGCAATGCCGCCAGCTGCCATTTCATGATCTTATTCTGAGAGCGAAAACCTATCTGGTGATTTTGGCCCACGTTGGCAACAATGCAACAATGGCAATATATATGTAGGACTGAGGATAATTTTGGAAACAATCAAATTTGGAACACGTGACTGTACATTGGGAGTCTCTATCTCAACGGAACACACATCAAAAATCCTCATCCATGAGATTTCCACACGGACCACCTATTAGTTTTTTTTTAATGTTTTAGAATTTAAAACCTAGCAGAGATTTTAGTATTCTTAGTTTAGTAAATTGTTCTTTAACTTAGATATTTTGCATTAAAGTATATAATTACAAAGTAGGTAACATTTTTTAAATAAGAAATTCATATAAAGAAACGTCTGGCTTATATAATTATTAAAACTAACTCGACGAATTAAAAAAATAATATGATTTACTTACTTCTTACTTCTCCAAAGTTATTGTTTTTTTAGGTGGAGTTTTTTATAGTATAAATACTAAAACAGGTTTTTGACAAGTACTCATAAAGGGAAAGATCTAGTCTTATTACTACTAACTAATAAATAAGTATTTTCATATTTTACTTACTCTGAAAATAATCTGTTTCTTATTCCCAAATGGCTGGAGCGGTGAAACTTTACTTCGAGGTTTATAATATGCTTGCGAAAACTTTTACTGTATCGAACTTTTCCTCCTATTCGACAT
>LUGF01047570.1:32493-42881 GCA_001625245.1 Calycopis cecrops
TATAATAATGTAATGACGTCAAACTATGTTAATTGTTCTACACAGGAAGCGGAAACAGCTGGTAAAATATGAGGGTAAAATTGAAACATATGTTTGGAGTAAACAGTTCTGCTAAGTGTTTCGCATATTGTTTGTGTAAACATACTGATATAGTTGCACGAATGTTAGCTCGTAACAACGTAGTTTGGAACAGATGATTCAACTTTATTAAGGTTTTTACGGAAGCTCTTGTTTTTGGGTTTTATTTTAGTTTGTTACAAGCAAGTGGTACACTGTACATTAATATTAGGACTGCTGACGCCAAATTTTAAAAAAGGTGTGAACTGTGAAGTTCAAGAAGAAAAATAAAAAAAAAAGGAAGTGTATAATACTGGACGCAGTCTCTGAATACTTTGTCTCCCAACAATACATACTCTAGTCACGCCACAGACACATGTTCCTCTCATTGATGGATTAACCACGTTCAGTAGCATGTACTAAAAGGGGTTAAAGTGTATGAAGCAAAGACGACCTACTATATCTACAACGCCTATGTGATCCTATGTGGGCTAGCAATCTATGTGACCATGTGGGCTCCTAATATAATTTGCTACGGGTCGCGCGACTAAGCTTACCAGATGGTCACACTAAAATATCTGTAAATTGTATCTGTAATTGTATCTGTAAAGTGTATCTGTAATTAAAAAAAAATTGGATCTTGGATTTTAGTCGGGAATATTACATCTATTTTTTTCCAACAGAGTTTTGAAATTAGAAACTTCCTTTTAAGGATTATTATTCCTTTTAACCATTAGCTAAATGTCTAAGCCTGCTTAGTGCTTCAACTAATGAATACCTTTACTCGTACCCGGGACATCACACAAAAAATCAGTATAATCATGGCGGATCCTCATTCCACATCGATATGGCAACATTACGCGCGACACCTTGATCAAGTGCAGGTTCTTATACAAGTTTTCTCTACTTTCCAGGTGATGGAGATAATCAACGCGCCGTCCCGGCAGCGCGGACGGGTCATCGACTTCAACGAGCTGCTGTACGGCTACTCGCGCGTGCAGCCGCTGCACGGAGCGGACCACGTGCTGGATCTGCTGCTCAAGTACAGGAGGTACCGCGGCCGCAAGATGACGGCCGCCGTGAGGCGACACGCGTATCTGCAGCAGGCCTTCACTGGTGAGATCACATCTGCTTACTTAGATATAGCACCTCTCGCTTACACAGCACCGCCGCCGGCGAGACGACACGCCTACCTGCAGCAAGCCTTCACCGGTGAGACACACCTACTCCCTTAGACACAACACCTCTCGCTGACACAGCACCGCCGCCGTGAGACGACACGCCTGCCTGCAGCAGGCCGTCTCCGGTGAGACACGCCTACTTACAGCAGTAAGTACTCATGTGATACCTGCGCCATCGCCACACCTGGTGACAGCTATGCTGCTTGTGTTTCCTGTAGAAAATTTCAATCTAAAGGTTTCAACTGTCTCAATTACCTCCTTATACAATGGGTCCTTACCTCAGAAATCATAAGCAACAGTACTAGTGAGTACTGACCTCGGGCACAAGAATTTCTTTTTCCCACCTTAATTCTGGTTGATGTCAGGATTTTATCGTATAATTTGAAGTATTATTTTCCAATTCCAGCCACGGAGATACGCGAGTTGCCCATGGGCGAGCCCCCGCCGACCGAGGACCCGGACATATCCGAGCAGCCGGGCAAGGGGGGCTACCAAGACTACCAGAACTTCCTGGGCAGGATCAACATGAAGGAAGCTCTCGAGAGCAGTCTGATGAAGATACACGAGAACCTGCCAAGCGTGCTCAAATGGAGCGAGACCGATTACGAGTACCCAATATACGACCGCCGGATACACTTCATCTTACCCCTCATGGGCCGCCATCAGACATTCTCCCGCTTCATGAGGAATTACGAAGACGTGGTGCTCAAAACTGACGAGTCAGTCAGACTCATCATCGTCCTCTACATGGACAGCAAAAACCCATTGGAGTACAAGAACACGAATTACCTCCTACAACATTATAAAGACACGTATGGGAAGGATATTTTAGTGGTGGACATGGGGTCTACTACCTTCTCAAGAGGAGCAGCGCTGACGGAAGGTCTGAGCCGCTGTGCTGACGATGACTTGGTTTTCTTCATCGATGTAGATATCATGTTCAACCACAACACACTCAGGCGGATCAGGATAAACACAGTGAAGTACAACCAAGTGTATTTTCCGATTGTGTTCAGTGAGTACAGTCCAGAAGTGGTGTTGGGCGACGACTTCAACAAGTTCACATTTGAGACCCTCGAAACTGACACGGAATTGATCGACCTGGGCAGAGTGGAGACTGACGTCACGAGGATCACAATATCAGATAGAGAGCTCGTCAATCAAAAATACAGTAAGGAGATTACAAATGACTTTGGCTACTTCCGCGTCTATGGGTTTGGTATTATGGGTATATACAAGTGCGACTTTTTGAGGGTGGGCGGTTTTGATCTGACCATCAAGGGTTGGGGGTTCGAGGATGTCCAGATGTTTGAGACCCTGATCAAGTCGAATCTGACCGTGTATAGAATAGCTGACGAGACCCTAGTCCATATCTTCCACTCGGTGGAGTGTGATAAGAATTTGGAGAAGAGCCAGTTCCAAATGTGTCTGGGTACGAAGGCTTCGACGTACGGAAGTGAGAAACACATGACCTACTATATGCTGAACCATCCAGAGGTACTTTGGCCCAACGAGAAAGGGGCCAGCTAGTACTGGCTACTCCTAGGCTATGTTATGACAATTTTGTATTTCTTTAAGAGGTGATAAGAGAGAAAAAAAGTGTCAAAATCAAAATATCCGGTTTGGTGTCGGTTCCTTATGGTTTAAGGTTTGGCTTGTGTGTCTAGCCACCCAAAACTCTAAACAAACTTTACATGGAGAAGAGTAAAACCGGGAGAAGAATCATAATAGACAGTTACAAAAGTGTCCTGCAGTACATATTAGTTCCAAAACTGTCCACAGTGGCGCTGGTGTAGGATATTTGAAATTTAGTATGGAAGAGCCGTGTATTTTTCTTGCTAATTTATACATGGAGTTTACGCTCCTGGTCCTAGCCTCCATGTTGCGAACTAAGACACCATAAACCATACTAAATACCATGGACGTAGCTAATTTCATGGAACCGCGCCGGTTCGTCAGTATTGTACAAATAGATCAAGAAATGTAAATATACCTAACTGTTAAGTTACCTGTAAATGTTAGAACACATGACACTGTTGGCTGTCGGGTCGACGCTGATTATTTACGTATTTGTGATAAAGGAAAAAAAGGAAGAATTGGATAAGGTTAATATAGTAAAGCATAAAGTAATAAGTAAGAGGTAGCCAGCTGCATTACAGGTGGGAGGTACCTCTAGCTCGCATAATACTGCCGTAGTGATATGTCGCGTCGAATAAGATAAGTATCTGTTGGATTAGCAATAAAGAAACGTGCTAGAGATTGACGACCATATACCTACTAGGCAAAGTACCAACATATATATATTTAAATACTTTACTACTAGTTTATTGCAAAAATTGGTGAATGTTATTGGCGCCAAATTTTAAAACAATTAGCATCTTTAGGCGAAAAATTTATTATTATTACATGGCGCCCTCAGCCATGGCTATCCAAGAGACAGCGTCTCTTAACGGAAACCGGGTATCATACCCACTTTATCGCCTATCACGTTTTACTAAACTCTAAAGCATGTTCAAAGCAAATAACGCGATACCTAAATTTACAATCGCTTTCTCTACAAACCTTACATATACATATCATAATATCCTTTTTGCATTTTGTGTGCAGTAGTAATATAGATCCACGTAGATAGCGAACGCTTTTGCAGTCTCCCTGAGTGTGTCGTATTGCGTATTTCGCGTGTGTAAAAACGTACATATTGTCAAGTGCGCTGCTAGACGTTACATGTTTTTGAAGTAAAACTTCTATAAGCGTGCTTGACATGGGAAGTAAGCTAGCGAAAGCGTTACAAAAATCACAAATCGGGCGAGGCCAATGGAAGTTGTCATTCAAATTAAAAATTCAAATTCGACTTAAGTGAAACTTTTATGTATTTAAAAATAAATATACATATGGCATGTTAAATGATTGTAACTACGGTAATGAATTATTCAATTATTAAATGCCTATTATAACGTAGTTGCTGTCATAGGCCCTATGGCATAGAGCATATTCGCGACCTGACTAAAGCACTCCCTATATTGTTACACTGTGTTTCTGGTATTAAAATGTGTTTGTGTCATTTACGCACGGTAGAAATGAAACTTTCTAAAGCCTAAGAAAATAAGACGAAAACCTGTATCCTCACGGCACATATTCTTTCCCACTAGTTTTAAATCAAAATTTTGTAAAGATGCTTAACATGAACAAAACATTGCGGACAAAATGAGACGTTTACCAGTTATGTAATTATAATGTTAGTTAATTATATTATGGTTATTATACAATATTTTAAATGTAAATATATTTTTGGAAGCATTTATAAATAAATAATAATTGTTCCTAAGAAATGGACTGTGGTTTTGTATTAAATGTAGCTGTAAGTCGAGGTGTGGTTACGGAAACTAGCTTGGTTCCAGTATCTGTTCGAAATGTTATTTGTAAATGTGTAAAAACTATTATTGTAAAAACTGTTATGTGGGGGTCAAGGAATTTAAAGTGCTTTTACAAGCTTTTAATTTTAATCTATTTTAAACTCAACCTATCGTTGGTGATTCAATGAAGCTAACTAATATTTCTTTGAAGGCCTAAAGGCCATCAGAATAGGGAATTGAATAAAGAATCTACCTATCTAATGAAGAAAAGATCAAAATGATATGTTTTCTGCTTTGTTTAACTTATCTGTCATTATAATCATGATGAAACGAAATACATATTATATATTGTTTCCAAGATTTGGATAAAGATTAATAATCTGTACGTACTTACATATCATATATGTATACTTTCATACCTAATAACTACTATATCGGAGGTATTTCATTCCTGCACATACAGAACAACGAATAATTAGTTCCTGGATGATGAGATTTAATTTTTTCACATTTTATGTTTGATAATAAATATAAATTTCGTATTCCATCTACATGACCAAAACATGTAATTTTTATATCTTATTCTTTTAATTTTTTTAATTTTAATTACGATCACGATATATTCCATTTTCAGTCATGATCCTCATTAATAATTATTATATTATTTACATATTTTTAACTTTCTGTATAAATGCACAGGAAACTTGTCTACATAACTAGTCTATAATTTTATGATTCCAAAATTGTTATAAGAAAATTTAGTTGATTATATTGTGTCTGCAATGAACAAATTGTCAATTAATTACTATTTATTATTTGTATTGTCAGCTGGTAACATTTCCAAATTTTTATAATATTTTGTCGAAATTTCGTTATTTTATGTGAACAAAAATGTTTTTATTGTGTAGATTAGAGAAACAAACATTGGCTGTATGGCGAATATTGCTTTGCTTTTATTATTTAGAAATATGTATGTGATTGACAAACCAGATTAATTTAAATCTAGTTATTTTAAGTGCTGTAAATAAACAAGATCGCTCACTAAGTGCCAACGTCGTTGTTAAGTAAATAAATGAAATATTTTGTGTTAAAGTTACAGTTTTATTTACATTTCTAGTCTCATAGCCTAATTTCTTGTTGGATACAGCCGAATCGAGCTGAAACGTCCGGGTAAAACCTTAGATTAGTATATTTCATCCTTTGATTTCATCTAAGGGGAAGACTGATTTTATCAAATTTTCAACGGAATTATTTCCAAAGAGGCCAAATAATATTCGAATCGTGACAGATTCCAATTTCCACACCCACCACCATGATCTCTTACCTCGAACGACTTCGTTGTGTAACCAGCTACCGCCTAGCCTTTGGTATTTTGGAACCGATACGACATGTGTGTAGTTACAACTACTACTATACACAGAAAGTAAATAAATAAATATTTAAGAAAGAGAATGCTTCTTGCGTTATCTTTTATCCAAGGCCGGTAACGCGCTTACAAAACATCGGATTTTACGGATGTCCGTTGACGCCTGCGATGGTCAGCTACGACATAATTTGCCCCATAAACATTAAAAAACCAAAGAAGCTCACCAACCAAAATTTGTTGCTCTTAATCTTTGTCAGGCGTAGATACTATAGAACCCTACAGTAGGTATGCTATGCTGTACAGCGAGCACAAGAGAGGGATGGGACTTATATGCTCACTAGTTTTGGCTGTGGTAAACCTCTCAAAATATCATCAGGAAAAGATGTTTTGACAGACTGTAAACAGACTGTATTTAGGACAATAAATATTTTTGCCATATTTCATCATAATCCATTCAATAGCTTTTGCGTGAAAGATGATCGTCCTTCGTCACCACTCTGTTCACGAGGACTACAAATATTCACAATCAGTGGTAATGCAGATGCGCTGTCTCCCACAACCAACTCGGTATTTACTATTTAGCTAATAGGACACATCATTTTGGACTTCTATGAAGAACAGATCTCAACCGCTGAGAACCGAGAAGATTCTTGTCAAGCGAAAGAATTTCTGAGCTAATTGTGGGCTAAATGAAACAAAGGCTAGGTTATCTGGCACATGTCAAAACGCAATTAAAGCACTTTCGCGCCATAATTGTCATTTCGCCACAGATTATACATGGGCGGTAAATGTCAGCCGCCATTACGACGACCCAGTTGTGTGACGCAAGCTTATGTAACGCGTATTGTATGTCCGAGATCTAAACGATTATTCGTGGGATTGTATATCATAATGCTCATGGCGGCACTGTCCGACTGGGTAGTGAGCGGCCACGAGAATCGCGAGTTTTTGAGCTTGCGCTGTATGTACGTAACGGTCTGTGCGAGAATAACATTGATAAATAGCGTAGGTACGAACGACAGACGTTTGTTACTACGTGAGTTAAAGATCCTTGGAACGTACCAACACATTTTGATTATAATTTGAATTTTTAGCAAGGGGGGTACATTCGTTTGGACAGAACTCTGTGGCGAGTACATAAATCAGACATCATTGCATTAAGTAAACCGATCTCCAGATAAGTAACTATGTCTATAGGTTATCTTAACGCCTTGCCTACTGTTTTCTTTCTTATATTTATATAGCTTTTACCAGACTGCGTCAAAAGATAATGTTCCTTGCTTCAGCCTGAAGAGCTTGTCAGATGTTTACGTTTAAGGAGTCGTTAGATTCATATTTATTAATATGGTTTGTGCATTACCTACACGTGAGGTGTTTCTGGCCATTTTAAATTTAACAGTGATAAACATAGTTATAGAGGTTAGCAGTATAGTTACACAACGTCTACACAACTCGTAGAGCCCGCTTTGTTACTGGCCCCACCACAATTATGAGAGCGCTCGCTATCTTCACATCGCGGCAAAAAAGTACATTAGCGCCGTTTGCGGTTCAGAGGTTCGCTCGCCACAGGCCGCAGTCTACAGTCCGCGGAGCGGCGACTGGCGCGGTCACGAGGTCAGCGGTCTCGTCACCAGCAGGCCCATCACCTCTGACGGGATTCTCAAAGGATGTTGTACGCTTCCGCTACCTGTAGACAAAATGCAGCTAAAAAATAATAGGATGTCATCTTACCGACACGCTAGTGATGTCCAAGATAATGTGATGATAGTCACGTACTTGTAACAGCACTTACTTACGACGAAGTCACTGGTAAATATGCGTGCGGAGCTATCTTCATCACCAGCAGGAAGAACTGCTGGACACAAGGCAAGGCACAAGTTGCTTGCATCCAGCTCCTAATATGCCTAATAATAAATATATTGCTTTAGTAACGAGTAGGTACAGCAATTATTGAACCTGCTATGTGAGTGCGAATCGGTCCGACACGACCAGGAAAGAGCTTGTATGTAGTTCTGAACATCAAGATTTTGAGGGCGGCAGGTAGGCGTAATGAACATGTTCGACACTGGGCCACGGTGTGACTGACAACTGCTGGTATTCCAATATCCCGTTAAAATGTTAAACTTTTATTGGCCAATGAAAATATACTTCTGAAGATGCGCTGGAGGTAATAATGATGTGCAGGACATAGCTGAATATCGGATTCGCATTATAATTTATAGTACACAAGTGTGTTCAGACACAAGTGCATTCTAGATTTACCTCGTCTACTCTGATGGGACAGTGGTCCGACACGTCCTGGGAGACATCAGGCGCAAGACCCGGGCTTATCGTGCTCTACGGACTATGAGGCACGTGGGTAATGGGTATATCACATACAGCCGCGCGCCGTTCTGAAGGCATGGGCGTAAATACTACATGCGTTTGAGGGCTTCATTTTTATTTATAATTTGGAAAAGTCCCAATCTTTTTTGTCCAAGTCCCAAACTTGAACCAAAGACCATATCTGGTTTGAACTTCACCACTAGACCAAGGCGGCACTTTCCGGTCCAGAAACTGAGCGTCACATCTCTTCACGTAATATTTTAATGAGGAACTTTCATTTCTCTAATATAATTTACAGCCGTACGTGTAGGTACACTCTCGCGGTGTGTGCGGCGTCCGTGTGTGCCGCTCGTTAGCGTATCGCGACGTGTTTGTCTGTCTCTTAGTGTTTGGGGTTCCGAGAACTATTAGCGCGGTGTTGTGTGTTTAGTTGAATAAACAATAGTAAGAGGTAGTGCCATGCCGCATTGTAGAGGGGCTTGGCCGGCACGACCGGGGACCTCTCACTACCATCACATCGACATTTATATACGGATGTCTATGGGTGTCGGTAGTCATGAAAATGGTTCCGACTACTTGTTTGCCCCCCTATCCCATAAAAAAGGAGTGACTTTGAATGGACACCGCTGGTTTAATGAGCTTAAAGTTGGTCGCAGTAATCACCGATGATCTGCGTGAGGGACGGCCGTCTGTTGACTGAGGATGGCACCAGAGTGGTGCGGCGTGTACTGGGGTCTAGAAGACGAAAGAGAACGTGTTGTGGATGCCGGGGAAGTAGTGGCTACTGGCTGCAGAAAGGCTCCTGGATCGAGTGGCAAAGTGCTTTTCTCAGTGGTTACATCATGCAGCTATGTATTGATCGGAATGGACACTATTTTAAAAGAATGTGGTAAAATTAATTAGGTAGGTAGGCGTGCTGATTTACTTAATTTTTATTTTCTCATATCGAACATAAAAGTTATTTTAAATCATGTTTTCCTCCCGAAAATTGTTTTTTGAGATAGATTTAGAGTGGATAAAACTTCGATGCACTAGTATCTACTGTTATAACTTCCGAAAATTCGTAATCGATATCAGTTGTTAGGTAATGTGAGGAGAGCCCCCGCGTAGTACGGTCTGGTACATAAGTGACGGGTCTGATATCCTGACCTTCGACCGTCACATCGAATGGTGCTGAAACTCGAAGCTGGCCGTTTATATTCGCGGGCGTAAGTGCGTCCCTTGGTATATTGTGAGATGTAACGTAACGTTTAAAGGCGCTTACAATTGGTATTTTTTAATAGCATAGGGGTCATACGAGCAGTCGGAGCCATTCTCATGACTACCAATGCCTATAGACGTCCACAAAGGTTATACAAGCTCCTTCCTAGGCCACCGCTATCGTGTAGCCAGAGTCACGACCGCCCTGGTCATCACGGAATCGGATGACTTAAGCTTGTTCGCAGCAAAACTCAAGCAGTGCGAAGCCGACCAGCTGAATAAATCGCACATCATAACCTATGGGAGTGTAGTCTTTGGCAATCTGAGAGAAATGTAATGCTCGATAACATTCGTAGTGTGGTGTAGTTTATTATAGCGACCTCGTGGTCAATTTAGGGAACTTTCGTGCGTTCAAACAATTTTGTCATGAATATTACTGGCAGCAAATAAATATAACTCAATCATAATAATACCCCTGATAACAACAAAGTAAGTAAGGCGTAATCCATATCAATTCATTTATTTATATTTCCGTGGTGCATAGTAGCCGGGCTTCACCTGGCTGCTCTCTCTACTTCCTACTTCTTGGTTTATTTAAGTCACTGCAATCTTGTACTGTCTCCCGCTTTGAATAGGTGGGAAATTGAAATTACTTCCTACTCCTCCTACTTTCTTCTGATTAAATTCAGAGACAAGACAGATTTAGCTTTTCCCTCGGGCTCCCTGAGATCATATCAAAGGGTCAAGTGTGGTTGCCGCTGTCGATCCTGGCGACACAGGAGTAGCAGCGGTGGAAACGAGTGGTGGGCCAAAGCCCGACAGAAATAAGCCCACCAGCTGTGTGACAGCAATAAGTCGCACACGATTACAATGATTGTCCCGCAGTCCGCACACAGTAGACCGAGA
>LUGF01047570.1:43121-58361 GCA_001625245.1 Calycopis cecrops
CCTGGTCCCAATGCTCCAATGGAGCACACCACGCCGGTCATCCGAATCTACGCCGCCATCTGCTGATTCAGAGGGACGGGTGGAGGACTTCCGGCACTGACTGGTCCCATCCGCGGGGCGGCGGACCAACCATCAAACGGCCGCATAGGACAGGGAGGACGGCAACTACACACCGCATCTCCTCTTCCTCTGCGGCCCCACCGCCAACGCATCTGACGGTGCGCCCCTGTTCGGTCGCGGGAGATAGGGTGCACGGCAACGACACACCGAGTCACCTCTCCTCCCGCGACCCCACCTCCATGGACGGCATGCATCCAATGGACGCATCCAGAGCGGGCCTAGCGAAGCCCACCCGACGCGTCCGCACCCGGGATCCCTCTTAGTTCACCGTGTTTGTCCAAGCCACGGGTACTAAGCCCCCTCACCGCGACAAGGTGGAGATCCGTCGAGGGGGGAACTAGTTTTACCCGCGACATACTCTTGGTATGCTCGGCTTTTGAAGTAAAACTTCTTTACGCGCCCGCGACTTGGGGAGCAAACTGATGAATACGTCAGGAGAGCGTTACGAAGCACGAGTATCTAACAACAGAACAACTATAGTAACTGCAGTTTACAAGCTTTCTTATGCCATAACTTATATGGGAAACAATAATCAATTATGAATGAGGACTGCATCAAACAGACTGTTCTTATTTTATGAATAATAATAATGTCGTCCTGGCCGATCTCAACTGCGGCCGCGGCCCTCTATAGAGTTGAGCCATCTGCGCAGGACATATTATAGTGCACAAGTGTGCGCGCAAACACAAGTGCACTCTTTATTCCCTCATTCTCATATTCCGATGGGACGGCAGTCCGACACGACCGGTGAGAAATCAGGCGCAGGACCGACGGCTTAACGTACTCTCCGAGGCACGGGGGTGTAACATCGCCAACTTCCTGACTCCGGGCGTTAGAAATTGAAAAATCCCTATAACAATTTTTTGTCCAACCCAGGATTCGAACTCGAGACCTCACGTCTGTGGTTGACACGCTTACCACTAGACCACGAGGCAGTCGTTTATTTTATTATCATATTATATAGTTTGATAGACTCACTTAAACTCGAGAACGGCTTCACCCATTTGGCTAATTTTGGTTTTGAATTAATTGTGGACGTTCAAGGAAGGTTTGAAAGGTGAGTAAAGATGAAAAAAATGTTAGAAATATAGTAAAAACAACAATTTCGTTTTCCCATTGAAACTATTCCTTCCTGTCAAACATTTGATGTTCGTACTGACATGACGTTCAGAAATCAAATAAAGTTTAAAATTGAAAACATAGTTTAAAACAATATACTAATTAGAATAATTCTATCTTTCTAACTCCATATTAGTTCTCAGGAGTTAAAAACTGTACCTAATTTTGGTTAACCGTCCGCGTCTACCAGATTATTGTTATGTACTTTGATAAATCTTAAGTTTTGTCGCAAATTAGGATGGATTGTAGCTGTGTAGAGTGGATTAGGACAACTGCCGGGTCCGGGACAAATTGGTGACGGGGCCAGGGGTCAGGATGGGAGCCTGAGCCCGTTCAGAGTCAGCTGGCTTTTTTACCGAGGCCAGCCTGTCGCTGGAGGGATCCTGTTGCCTGTTGATCCGAGACCCTCCAATTACAGCGGCTGAAGGCACTGGGGCAAGGGGCTTAGTCGGTATTGCACTTTCAAGTGTGGAGACCGACCATAGAAATATAAAGAAAGCCACAGAGGTCTAGAAGCCACCCGGGCTCCTAAGTCCTAGGTATCGTGCGTAAATGTATTCCCCTGCGTCAACAAAAAAAAAGGTAAAGTAAGAAGTTCAATAATTAGATCACATAACCTTACACGTTACCAGGATAACATTGATTGACATGATTTTCCAATGATGACAAGACAACGTCTGTCGGGTCAACTAGTAGTTATATATTTTGCTGTTGTATTTTTAATTAAGCATAATTAAAACATTTTCATTTCATTTCATTGCAGTATCGTTTTCATGGTTCATCTGTTATAAAATGGTTTTCATAAGATAATGATAAATAATAAGTGGAATATAATATTTAAACTGTGTTTCTCTCCAGTATCATATATCATCTAGTAATCAAACATCCAATTTTACTTTCACTGTGATTATGCCTATTAGAATAAGTGATTCTGGTGGGAACTCTCCATGTGAGTCCAAGAAACAATTACAGACTTTGTTACGTTGATTCCGAATATCCTAATAACTTAATTTTGACCAAAATGTCAGGTACTGCGGAATAGGACGGAAGAACATCAAACATGTTGCTATAGCGGCAACAGAAATACATTTGTGATATTTTCAACTATTTAGCAATCACGGTTTATGGGGTACATACTAGCCTCGTCCCGCGGTTTCACCGGCTTCACAAACTTCCAAATAGAAAATCATCCCATGGCATCCCATAGGAAAATTCGGGATAAAAACTGTACTTTGTGTTAATCCAAGTTAAACTTCTGTGTGTGTCAAATTTCATGCAAATCAAAATCTGTTCAGCAGTTTTTGCGTGAAGGAGTAACAAACATACAAACTTTCGCATTTACAATATTATCCTACATAGCCTGGTAATTGGCTACAGACAGACAGACGAAAATGCGCCTGTAATTTTTATGTTATTCCAGTCAGTAAGTCATTGTTATTAATTCTATGTTTCATATAAATCTTATGTAAGTAGTTTTGGCAAGAAAGAATAACAAATATTACCTAGTTGGATTACACTTTATTTATGTAATAAATGACGCCGACGAAATAGAGGATGTCCATAAAGTCTAGACCAGAGAATTGATATTCTAGGTGTTATATCAGAGACATTAGCGGAACGATTTATTTATTAGTTTGTTTTAATTTAATTAATTTAATTGAGTTTCGATTCTTTCCGTTACGTTATGTTTCCTCTCTTTTTACTTTATATAATCTTGCGTAGGTAGGTACGTAACTATTGGCTGTTTTTGGCATATTGTACACACTATTGGCTAATATATTATTTATATTTTGTGTGATAGTGATGATTATCATTATACATAGAAACTAAAACTCATCAATACTTTTTGCATTGAGTTTGCTCATTGGACTTGAGTGTCTAACAAAATCCGTGTTATAATTAGGGTTGCCACTTGCCAACCGTACTATAATATATAGTATTTTTTTTTTTTTTTTTATGATATAGGAGGGCAAACGAGCAGCCGGAGCCATTTTCATGACTACCGACGCCCACAAACATCCGCATAGAGGCTATACAGATGCGCTGCCCTCTTTTCTCCTCCCACCTCCATGGACCACCGGCTACTTACACACCGCACGAAACGCGACAGCACAGCTGTCACTTTACGCCATTCTCGTGTAAGCGAGAGGTACCTCCCCGGTCGTGCCGGCCCAATTCGACTGCATGCAAGCATGCAGTGTGGCACTACCTCTTACCGAATTATTATACGTATTGTATTATATTTCATGTCTGTGTACTATATACTGTTAAGAAGTGAAGAAATATAGTATATTAGGTACTCAAAAATACTATACTTTCAAGACTGAAATATATATTATACTTATATACTCCAAATAGCGAAAAATAGTGTTCTAAACTCAATGAGATTTTTTTATAGTTGAACCTGGACCGCCTATTCCAAACATAGTATATGGACCTCTGAGTACTATATTTGATTGCAGCATACTATATTTTAACGCATATTTTTAAAAATTCTATATTTCGCCGAAGAAATGTTGGCAACCCTAGTTACAACATCTCACAGTATTAAAAAGCAGTAGCATTTGATTTAGTGATGTCCAGAAGGTTGATCCTAATACATTTAAGAATACAACCACCTTTCTTGTCCACTACTGGTTAGATTTCAAAGAAATCCTTACGCCATGAATGTCCTGTAGACTGAAGAGTGTAGCTGTTACTTTATGGTGGTATCCTGTAAGCGAGAGGTACTTTCCTGGTCGTGTTGGACCGATTAGGCCGAAATGCAGCACTGTCCTGCCACCGATCGTTCCTGTGGAAGTAAGATAGTATATTTTATTATGATGGAACCATCCACAGAACCGCCGTAGTCCACGGCGTGATGATATATTATAGCCTATAGCCTTGCTCGATAAACAGACTATCTAACACTGAAAGAATTTTTCAATTTGGACCAGAAGACCCAGAGATTAGTGCATTCAAACAAACAAACAAACTCGTCAGCAATCTTCCGCCCGCAGCTTCGCCTGCGTGGATTTTGGACATTAAAAATGGAGGTTCTCAATTCTTCCGAATGAAAGACTCACAGCTCCTCCTCCGCTGGTGATGGCGTGATTAAATATGTCGCCTATGTAGTTTAGCCCGGACATACATACAGACAAACAGACAAATATACAAAAATTCGAAAAACTATATATTTGGCTTCAATATTGATTGTAGATCACGCCCCAAGATTTCCTTTAAAAAATATTCAATGTACAGTTTCGACTTTCCTACTATTCCAGCTTTATCCCAGGGGAAAAAATACCTATCCTATAATCTAAGTCAGCTAATACCCTATATGTATAACAAATTTAATCAAAATCTGTTCAGTAGTTTCGGCGTGATTAATGGGCAAACATCCAAACAAAGAAACTTTCACATAAGTAAGTATTTTATAATATTAGGGTGATAACGCCGACAAAATCGAGGATGTTCATAAAGTCTAAACCAGAAAATTTATATTCTACCTCCCTTATTAATAAACATAGAATAACTTTATTCAAGTAATAACCTAGTAATAAACCGACATCTGTCAAATTCCATACTTTTTATGTGTTTTTTAATACGGAAATTGACAGATGTCACATTATTACTAGGTTATAACCTGAATAAAGTTATTCTATGTTTATTAATAAGAGGGTAGGTGTTATATCATGGACATTAGCGAAATGATTTATTTATTTGTTTTTTTTTTAATTTAATTTTACTGTTTCGTTTCTTTCCGTTACGTTATGTTTCCTCTCTTTTTACTTTATATAATCTCTCGTACCTATTGGCTAATGCCTATTACATTTTTTACAATTTGTGTGATAGTTATGCTGATTCTTAACTATTATTATGCATATTAAGTTAAGTTTTATAGGTGTATCGTAATGTTTAGTTACTGTATTGCGCTTGCTAGATTGAATGCAATTGAATCTCTGAGACTCCCTGTTATTATTTCTCAGTATTCGACATAAAGCAGTAGCATTGATTCACTGATGCAAAGAAGAGTGATACTCAAAGATCATCAAAGAATACAACCAGTTTGTTGTTCATTATTGATTAGATTTAAAAAAAATCGGCCAAGTGCGAGTCTGACTCGCACACCGAGGGTTCCATAATCCAAACGTAATGCATGGTTTTCAGTTATTGTAACTTTACGCCTGCCGTTTAAGTTGACAAACGTATATAAGCGGTTGCTCACACACATATAGTAGGCAACGAATTACAGTTATAATTTGATAATGATTTTTCCAATGATCTACATATAATTTACTAGTTTTCAGATTTATTCTTATATATGTGCTATAAGTTCTTACTTCTTGCCAAATTTCACAACTCCAGGTCAACGGGAAGTACCCGATAATTTTTTGGTTTTCGACAAAGTACGTTTTCATACAAAATTTGTGCATAATTGGCTATAACTTTTTATTGCGTTAACTTAGAAGTGTAATTTTTTCAAGGCGTCAAGACGTAACTGACCTCCGTATTTGTAATTTCGTAATTTCAGCTTAATCCCTTCACGCGTTTTAGAGAAAAAGGTCTTGACAGACGTACAGACAGACGGACAACAAAGCGATCCTATAAGGGTTCCGTTTTTTCTCTTTGAGATACGGAACACTAAAAAAAGTTCGCTGTCCCTTTTAATGTCACCGGAAACTAGCTAAGCACACTGTGGCTGTTGCTTTATGGTGGTATCATGTAAGCGAGATGAATCCTGGTCGTGTCTAGACCGACAAGCACATCACTATCTCTTAAAAGTGTGGTTCTACCAACGATCTTGAGGAAATAACATAATATATTTTATTATAATTGAACTAGCAGCGACGCTCGGTTTCACTCGATAAACGGACTAACACTTACATAATTCCTCAATTCGGACCACTAGTCCCAGTTCAGCGCGTTCAACCAAACAAACAAACACGTCAGCTTTAGAATATTAGTACATATGATTAATTATAATTTTGACGAAGTGTGCACGTGTAGGTGCTGGTGTTCTGAGAGTCCTGAGTAATCACGATCGATAGGGCCTATATATGTCCATTAAAAAAAGAAGGATATATTAAATCTGTGATATATTAAATTACAAGAGGTACCTAAAGTATTAGCAGTATTGTAGCCGAATATTTGACACGAGATTAAGGAGGCACATCTCGGTGTAATGTAGTCATAGGTATGTGTCGCATTTTATGTGTAATCGAATGACTCATTAAACGAAATTCTTGTGTAGATATTTATGGTTGTCAGTAGTAAAAGACTCAATTAGCTCGTTAGCTGTGCTATAAACTATATACTTAATTATATTGGTTTACGGTGTAATTAACTAATCGAACTTACAATCCGACCATTACGAAGAACATAAGAGCAATTTTTTTTCGCATCTGAACTTATGCGGTAAAATGTGAATAATGAAACGTAAAAGCGCCATATGAGAAAGACAGTCGACATTTTATTGGACTTTACTCGGATATAGGGAATTTATCAAGATTGGATTGAGGTGGAACTTGAACAAGAGACTACGAATATCAATGTTAATAAACAATAAATTGTTTTAGTTGAATTTGAAGAAATTGGCATATCCGGGGCAAGTGGATATGATTGATCTTGTCCTTTAAATTTTAGATGATAAAAACAAAATGTAACGGTGTCGAAATGTATTTATTTTTTGTAAAAAACTTACTTCATAAATTAAGCTATACTTAACGATAAACTTTATACAAAACAAAGAGACGTCCCCGACGACGAGCCACTTCGTATCTGACGTCTGTCACAAATGTCAGCCTGACGTTTGTCGCGAGTGTCAGTTTAGTGTTGACACGTGACAGCTGTCAGGGTGACGACTGGCGGGCCGCCGGGGAACCCGTGAGCGTGCACAGTCGCAAGCGTTGGCCAGATGATCGAGGCCGGACGGTATCACCTACATTGTACGTGTCTACCGACCCATTTTTAACTTTCGGGTGCTCGGAGATGTTACGAAGACACCCGAATAACAACGAACGCCAAAAGCGTTCTTATATTTGGACTGGAGTTTAGTAGGGAGCGCCGTAGCTGCTGGATGGGGCGCCATAAGACGTTGAGGGTCCAGATGGGTAGCCACCAGAGCCGCCGGAAGACTGCTCGTATTGGGCGACTTGGATGGCTTGACGGACTCCCTCGAGGTTGATTCCTACTACGCGAGCCTGGGGCACTCCGTAAGTGGAAGATGGGGGTCCGTAAGATGATGATGGTGCGCCATAAGATGAGGATGGGGCGCTGATGCCACCGTGTCCACCTGATCCGGACGAAGCTTCTTCCTTAAGGAGGATTTGACGGATTTGCTCGAGGAGTTGTGGGTCGACGTACTGTCCCTCGGATGTCTGGTATCCCGAGGAGACGGCCTGGTAGCTTCCGCCGCCGATGAGGCTGCCGCCGGAGATGCCACCGGAGATGCCGCCGGAGGGACGGTTGTAGTTGTAGCCGGATGGGGCTTCGGCGCTTGATGACGCTACCAGCGCAAGGGCTATGCACTGTTGGCAAAAAATAAATATATCATTAATCTGTATTATCTATCTAACTCTAGATGTTAGTTACATCTAAAATAAACTGACATTTTAATCTATCTTGTTCGGTATCTCATCGACAACTTTTTTAAATCTTATAAATTTTATTAAAGATCTTATCTCTTATCTCATTAATTCTCTCTAACTTAATAAATCAATCTATCATCAGAAAGAGATGTTATCTCATTGCCTGCATATTTCGTCGTTAAAAACGACATTATGTCAATCTGAGTCGTGTCTATGCCCCAGAAGTCACGGCGTCCGTGACTTCCCCGTCGGAAGATGGCGTCGTTTGCACTTAATCGTCTCTAATGAGACAATGTTGCTGAACTTTCGTTAAATGATTATTACCTTGCAAATGTCGTGAGAATTGA
Organism: Calycopis cecrops; assembly: GCA_001625245.1. NCBI lineage: Eukaryota > Metazoa > Arthropoda > Insecta > Lepidoptera > Lycaenidae > Calycopis > Calycopis cecrops. The sequence continues at coordinate 51,277 of LUGF01047570.1, forward strand.
AACAATTATTTAAGATGGTTGCATGATGCAACAGGGAAACTAAAACAACTAATTTTAGCCATTAAATAAACCTCCATTCCGTAATGAGCCAAGTAGACGAAGAAAAGCTTATGATTATGATAAGGATTTTAATAAATTTCTTGCCACGCGGCAATAAGGGGCTCCAAGGTTTTTAGACCTACAAAATCAAGCGGCTAACAATCGTTGTTCTGTTCATATTGTTTCAATGATGCCTGAGCAACCACAGACAATAAAATCTCACAGCTTAATTGTCTGTGGTTAGTCTATGCCACGTTAGAATTTAAGTCGAATGTTCAGATGAACGAAGATCTAAATGAAACTGGATAACAAATACGGAAATAACTATGAGACAAGAGTAAGCTGTGACGCAATCCTCCCGACCTATGACACTGCACTTTCTCCGCACGAAGATGCCATTTTATACATCACATTTTATTCAAATTCCGATCTACGTTTCAATTTGGCATAGAGTAAACAACTGGCCGATTATAGTTAGTTATATGTAATAACACGATAACAGCTATAATACTGTACTTAACTTATAAAATGGGTACGAGAGATACGTTATTGCTCTAAGCTCTGCGCGGACAATATAGCAATAATGTTATATTTCTAGTACTAACAAAATGATCATTTTTTAAACGTTTGACTGTGTAAAAAAGTAATTGCTAGTTGTATGGCTGAAGATTTTAATTAAAAACTTAAAATAACATGTTGGATATTAGAGACCGCCTTATGTAAGAATCTTAGCATACGAAATGACATTTTACTAAGTTTAAGTTAAAGTTTAAGTACATTCAACTAAATTTTGACATACCTCTCAACAGTACCTAAAATGTGAATAACTTTAATTACATTCTTTTATTAAACTAGGGCTCAATAATATTAGAAGAGGTGGTTCAATTGCAGTTTCGTTTTACTGCTTTTTGATATGTGTGTCGCAAATAAAATAATACATGTCAATGGGTTTGTTGAATGCGCGTAACTGTTGACAAAGTACGAAACAATTGTTAAAGCCCAGTCCTGGTAATGGCCGTTGCGCCTTTGTGCTATTATCTTGCAAATGTAGTTGCTTACTCACAAAACGCATTAGCTGTTGTAAAATCATTTTAGACAGAATATTCCTTACACAGTCAGAACTCGTAAATGGTAAAAAGTAACGCTAGCTAGTTTCTAAAATATATTTTGGAAATATTGGCAGCCACTTTGGATTTTAAGTCACTAGTAAAAATAATATGTTTAATTATTTTGTAGTCACGAAATATATGTTTATTTTAATTTATGTCCAATTGATGAAAATGTCCAAATAATTTTATATTCATCAATGACGAAATATGAAATGAAATAGAAAACAAATACTTTAAAAGTTTTTTACAATTCCTCATTTCTACTTTTAATAAAATTTGATTGATTTGACAAATCAAACATAGTCCATCATATAGGTAATATCGTATATGTGAATATACGATATTACCTATATGCCATCATACATACTGAGTAAATACTAAGGGTTTTAAAACAATTAAGTATGACAATGATTTTTTTTGCCTTTAGTACAAAAAAGCTCACTGTATTTAGAAATAAGCTCATCGTAACGCAGTACCAAAATGAGACGTCGATATATTTGCCGTTACACAACAAGAACATCGTAAACAATGTTGTGTTTACATTGTAAACTAAAAGAAATGAAAGTTGCACTCCAAGAGAGTTAGCACTTTAGTGCGAATGGCCGTCGTAATAGAAATACGACTTCGATCATAACTTTGGAAATTATGAAGTATGGACGTTATGAGTGCCAATTTTATGCATGAGAATTGGTTAATGAAAGGATTTCAATATAGGCAGCGATGACGACGACGCTCGTGTAAGAAGACTAATTTTGATCTCCTAGCGGATTGACTTTTTTGTGGCTGTCTTTATGTACGACTAATATTGCGCTATAGAGATTGGTATGTATGTATAGGTTATATGTAAGCATTTATATGTAAGTGTGGAGAAAACTAACAATGACATACCATGATGAGATTGCCCATGGACGTGGGAGGAGAGAGGAAGGCAGTGCATCTGTATAGCCTCTATGCGGAGGTAGACTCATTTTTAGTATTAGTTAAATTGACTTTTCTCGAGCACTTGTCTCGTCATGTAGGGGACATGATAGTCTTCCTTGTCTCCATATTATGTCATTGAATATCTTTGGAAATTCCGATGTGTAATCGCGACGTTAAATTTGAACTCAGAATATAAATATTGTTTTTAAATTCACACTTCATGTGCGAAAGAGTTGTCACCATACATCCTGTTTGGGAATGACGCCCGAAAATGTTTATAATGTCAATATTAAACCGCGTGTGTGTTTAGCTAACTGTAGTGTCATTAGCGACGAAGTGAGAGCTACTGTTACAAGGTGGTATAATAAACTGCATGAGTCATAACATGGATGCAATGGATTCATCAAGTCGGTTCAAAATTACGACTAACAAATTGCGCTAAGTACCTATCAAGCTTAATTATCTATTTATAGGGAGAGATCTTAGATGCAAAGCATGAAAACAAATTTCCCTTTTGAAAATCTGGAGAAAACTTGCTGCTCGAAAATGATATGTAGTGCTGGCACATATGACAATTGAGTACTAATTAAAATGTTCTCTCTACCCTGTTACGGAATTGGCTTGAAGATATGAGGTTGTAGATTGATAAGAATGTGCGAAATTGACCATTTAATATCTTAAGTTTTGTATTGCAGCATATGGGTTTTAAATATGGTGATCACGCGTGCTTAGTGTCGAAACATTCTAAGTCAGCGCAATTTATAAGATTAATTGATATAGCTATAAATCGTACGCAATTTCTTCTACAATATTGTTGCGTGTGTAGCATTTAGCGAATTAGTCGATGACAACATTCTATCGACTCAGAATATCGATTCTTGTCGTTAAAGATGTCCGACTTAAAATGTAGGTGATGGCTCTTTAGTCTATGGTCCTATCGCAACATGTCTACCATACGTAGACGTCAATTGATTTCAACCAACATCATCCTAATAAAAGCCTTTCAAAAACATAATAAATTAAACACCTCTTGTATAACTTATGAAAATACGATGTATTTATAAAACCATATTTGGAAATTACAAGCGTAAGTTTGATAAAATGGCGTTTTGAAAGTGATGAGTTTCGTAATTTCTTTATTTGGTTGTCTAATAAATTAAATTAAATATTTATGGCATATTAATAAGATACAACTTTATTATAAATATTTAATTAGGCTTTCAAAAAGACAATAAAGAGTTTTATTGCCAAAATATGAGTAAATATGACGTGTGATTTTACCTACTAATACCTACTATTAGGGGTGGAGTTAAAGGTGGTGGTAGATAGACCGATAAGATTTTAGAGGAGGTTGAAGATTTCTGAAGGCAATGTTTGGTAATAAAGTAATGGAGGAAAGACAATATGGTCCAGGATGGATCGCGGGTGACTATGGTGTGTGGTTCAGCTGTTTTCGCATTGATGATGATGATGATATATAAAATTAAGCAACGTGCAACGTTATTATCTAAACAAATACCTACTCCGCTCACGAACGTTATCTCATGTAGGTATTGTACACGGTTCGAATAATTTGTAAAACGCAATCGACTAGAAAGTTAAACAACAGATTAGAATTCTTCATTTGAAAGTATTTGCATAGTCTGTGATGAAAAAATTAGTTCCAAATTCAAATCGGCGCTTAGAAGTTTTTACGCATTCCGTTTTATGCAATGGAATTTATGGTAAACATCCTTGTAGGTCTAAATTTGGAAATTCAAAGCGTATCAAAATACAATCGTTTCGTGAATTCTAATAATGTTAGTAACGGGATTTTTACGGTTTTTGCCTTTTGGAATCTATTTTATACCTGTTACATTAGTTTTTATACGCCACGACACGTACTTTTATTTATTTTTTTGAAGATGATATTTCAAAGAAGTAGGCGAGAAAATAAACAAAAAACCACCACATTCGTACATTAGCGAGGATAATAAGGAAGAGAATGGCAATCAACGTTCGTGGAAAACAGAAGCAGACTGACCTCTGACCAGCGCATTACGCAAGAGGGAATGGAAGACGCTAAATGTGAAACGATTGCAATTTATTGGCCAATAGACACCATCACGCATCCACCGCGTAACGGGCTTGAAGTCAGGGATCTGCCTTGCATTCCCTGCATCATGCCATATTTTTGACCTCCTTGGAATCCAATTTGGAAATCGAGCAAAGTAATGCGAATATGCTATCTTGTCGCTGCTAAAGGTATCTCTTAGATATTTTCCCATAACCGTCAACCACAAAAGCACTTTAAGTGCTCTTGGTTTCATAAACCTCGTACGTCTGCGGTTGCGAGTGTATTTCGTGAGAGATCTTCTTTAAACCAATTTACTTTTGTTTAGATACTTCAGGTAAGATTAAGGGTAAGTCTGAATATGCATTGATCTTTGCTGTGTTTTAGTCAGAATAATAATTATGAAGCTTTCTCGTAAACAATGAGGACGTCGATGACGAGACTGTCTCGACTCAGAATATAAATATGCAAATAACAGAGTCGTAAATAAGAGAATGTTTGTCTTCTAATTTCTTGTCATCTGAGATTGGAACGTATCTGAGGAGCTTGCTAGTTATTGTCTTATTTCATATTATTATTAATGGAAAATCCTTATTAATATGAGACAAAAATTACAATTTCAAGTTTTAAAATTTTCTGGATATACTCAGATAAATTTTGCTTTAATACTTTTGTACTAATTTTTTTTGTCAAAATCAAATCTTGCATTTACAATATTATTTTCGTACAGTAAAATCCCACGGCGAATAAATCTAGAGTGATTTCGATTAGGAAACTAAAAACTTCACGTGCCAATCGATATGGGAAATCTTTGGAATAGCATTCGAAAGCTGTGCATTGTTAAAACAGTGGGATTTTAATAGAAATTATTCAAACAAACCGATATTGCGTGATTCTGTGTGTGAAGCACAAAAAAATGTATTTTACGATTAGTTATGGATATAGACTATATTCAATTGATGAATGGGCTGGTTAACTGTCTTGTTAATTAAATGAACACGAATATTCAAATTATTATTTATATTTTAATCTTCTCAGTTTTCTTCTGACCACAAAATCTCACTTACTACATTTTATTAAGTCTAATTTTCACCGCCATCGTCTATATTCATTATTCAATCTTTTCATAAAATTTGTAAAAAATTAAATTGCTTTCTTGTAAAAAAGTTGCAGTCAATATATTATGTTATAGCAAACTTTGAGACTGGGTGGAGATATTTTTTGACTATATGATATGCATTGAACAAGATATGTATGAAATGAAATCCACGTTGAATTTTATTTTTAAATTATAGGGGGCAAATGAGCAGGTGCTTATTGACTACCGCCGCGCATGACATCCGCAAAACTAGGTGTCTGCAGACGCACAGCCAGCCTTTAAAAACAGTTTTTAGTTACGATGTACATTCTGTTATAGAGGCGGCAAATGTTTTATAATACTGAGCTAACCATCTACATAATTACTTTATGCTAATGTCGTATGTAACAGTGATATATGATTCCGTTCGCATTACGCTACAATTAATTTAAATTAGTGATTCCGCTCGTGAAATTAAACATAATTAACTGTTATAAAACATCTTAGATTAGATACAAAAATGGAGATAAAATTTGTTCCCCATTTGAATTTGTAATATATTTATGTGCATATTTTTTTCCTTTTCTGGTAAAGACAATAATGGCGCTAGGATTTTCTTGAAGCTATCGACACTTTTCATAATCATCTAATGATTTTTGATTGATGTTTTCGAAAATTTATAAAAATACATTTTTTCTGCCTTGCCAAGCTATTGATTATGTTATTTTTTTTATTAAATGTAAATACTTATTCAATATTAACTTTGAAATTAATTTGATTAAAAATCTTTATCAAAATTATCCCAAACTATATCTACTTTAAGAAGTGTTGTATTTAAAAAAAACACCACCATGTCAAGTAAACGTTCGGAAATCAACAGAGTGCATTCCGTTTTCAAATTCAAAACACAATCCACAATGTCCAAAATGGTTGCACTATTTTTGATTTCGGAACGTCACTGCACTTTTTTTTTATAACACTGACACTCGGCACTGGACTTACCGCTACGAAGGCTTTCATGATGCTTAGTGTGGGGTCACCGTAGTAACGAACTAGTGTGTTGTCCAACTTCGGTATCACAGAGCTATATATCTAAACCTGTGCCGAGGTGGGGCGGAGAAAGGATAGCCTCAGTTGTGTAAGGGAGATGCGTCCATAGAAAACTGTAATTGGAGGGCGTCATGCTATTTTTTTCGGTTTTCGGCCATCGAATAATTGCAGTCAAAGGTTATGTTGGCGTAGGCCTTAGGCCCTAGCACGTTCACTTTCCGTTTGACAGTGATGTGCCGCTGATCGATCGACGTGTGAATTACGTTGTTGAGCTGTCGATTTAATCTGATTTAATTATATAGCGATAAAGTTATGGTAATTTCTTTGACATGACGTTTGAGTGATATGTTTAGGAACACTTATTTCGCTCACAATGGCGTTACATACTATATTAGGTATGTGTTTATTGTTTAATCACTGTGAGGGACGGACTGTGTACTGCCGCAGAATTATAATAAATTGGAAATATAAAAGCGTTTGTGAGTGTGCGTGTGTTGTAGTGCCTATGTTAAATATATGGAATAGTATGTTGGAATATATTATATTTATACTGTATGTTATATCTTTAAGGGATTCACTTCTATCGTTATTTTACCCGTTTATGTTGTTAGTATATCTCTAACTATATAAGAATGAGAACCTCCGAATTTGTCTCTCCAGTTTCTGTCAGATATTGTAAAATAAAATTCTTTAAGTTTTTCTGGCGAATTTGTATTTGTGTAGTGCCACGCTGTATGCTTGCATGCAGCCGAATTGGGCCGGCACGACCGGGGAGGTACCTCTCGCTTACACGAGACCGGCGTGAAGTGACAGCTGTGCTGTCGCGTTTCGTGCG
>LUGF01047570.1:79953-95578 GCA_001625245.1 Calycopis cecrops
CCAAAATTTATCCAAACTATTCAGAAGTTTGGACATAAAAGAATAACAAACATACATACAAACATTAGGAAATATTAGTAATGATTATTATCTATTGTATACTCAAAGTGTTAAAGTGCGTAAAGATGTATGTTCCCAGACCTTTCGATTCAAAACCTCCGTTTAGAAAAGTAGACAATAACTATAACCGAGACATTAAACATTCCAACACATAATTAAGTGGCAGTTATATTAGCATTAGACTAAGTTCTGTGGTCGTTACTCATGTACAATTTCTAATTAGATTTATCTGGATGCGAACATCTGTGCCATTATCATGTAAATATATTGTTGCCGCGTAACAGTGAAAATAGCGGTGGTTCGGATAAGATGGAGGAATACCAAGTGGTCTAAGTTTGAATCTGGAGGGATTCAGTCTGGGATTGGAAACATTTAAAATGTTAGAACTGCACGTACGAAAAGAATGAAAATCATTACGGCATGAATTCATGAAACTAACATCGTTCAATTGTTATTTAATTTATTTTTATAATATAATTGGCAAACGAGCAGTCGGAGGCGTTTTTATGAATATCGTAGACATAGGGGCTGTACAGATGCATTGTTCTGCTTCCTCATCTCACTCTATGGGCCACCGGCTACTTACACACCGCACGAAACGCGACAGCACAGCTGTCACTTCAGGCCGGTCTCGTGTAAGCGAGAGGTACCTCCCCGGTCGTGGCATTCCTTTGCTAATAATGGTATATTGCTATCTAGTTTGTAATTTTTTTGTTTTGGGTCAAAAAAGAAGTTTAGCTATCTCCAACGCATCGATCAGTATTGTAAACGTGCTTCTTTTTCCACATAACGCCATCACCTCCAGAAGTATCGGCCAGGTCTGATCAACCTGTTCAGGCTACAAAGCAGTAACCTCTTACCTCTTGTATCATTCAACAGCGTCTCCGGCTCAATACTTGCCTGAGTGATGAATAAAACGTGTGATCATGATGATGTGTCTGTTCTCAGCGACCTCCGACCTTCGTCTTACAACCACCAGCCCGGCGGTACATCATCAGCTATTTATCGGTGACAATGTGCCACCGGACATCATACACAAATATTAGACGTGTCTTTGATGAGTGAATTATTGTTGCTGTCACTGTCGGCAAATAGTAAGTGTTCACACATTGATGTTGGATTGGAGTCCCAACGAGGACTGAAAAGTATTATAGGAATTTTAAACTAAAAACAGTACCTACGGAGTCTGAATGGTGGTAGGGGTGTAGTTGCAGACGGGCAGTCTCTATTGAGATGGCTACAGTAGCCCAAACGGCAAGGATGTGGAATAAGAATGCTCTCGTGCTAGGATTGGCGTGAAGTAGCAGCTATTCTCGAGTGGTGTTACCTGTCTGGCGCGGGCGGTTCAATCGGTGCCGAATTGACCACATAGCAAAAGTAGCAACTGCTACGTGCCCCATCAAAGTCTACGTGGCATATTGAGCATTAAAAGCAAATACTAGATCCTCGAATTGAATTTGTTACAGGCCATGCGCTAGCCTAATCAAACACTGGGTTTAGCAGAGTATGGCGAAGAGGAGAACGTCACTACAGGCTCCGACGACACGTTTGCTTAGATAAGTTGAGGTGAAATATGAATTAAACGCAACGTCACAATACGTAAACAAGCCGTACCTACTTTTACTTTTCTCGTCGGTCAAAGAATGCGGCAAGAAAGTGCGCCGGCGATCTGATGAGCACGAAATACACTTGATGGAGATGCAGATAGCCGCGTTTGTGACTGAATTATGTCTTTTATCTGTAGTAACAGTTGCCTGGCTGAATTTAGGCTCCAGTGGACATAATATATGAAGAGCATTATACAAATACACTACTTCCTTAACCAATTTACAGCAATCCGCCATATTAAGAGTGCTTTCGACAGGGAGTGTAAATCCAAACGTATAGTTTGAAACTTACTATTAGGTAGCCCTTCTGTCTAACCGGGAACTAGAACCAGGGACCTTCTGTTGCTGAACCAGCTTCCCACGAGACAGACGAGGTTTCTCCAACTCTCCGAATTGTTGCTCAGAATTTGTGTTGTACCATAACACTCCTCGGAAGGAATTCGGGATTAGCGGTCGCAACTGTAATAATAATGTTGGTCTGGCCGAATTTCGGCTATGGCGGTACGGACGACCCATTTGCGCAGGACATATTATAGTGCACAAGTGCACTCTCTATTCCGATAGGACGGCAGTCCGACACTATCGGAGAGAAATCAGGCGCAGGACCGACGGCTTGGCTTGCTCTTCGAGGCACTTGGGTGTAACACAGCCAACTTCCTGACTTGGGACTGTTAATAGAAATTGAAATTTTATAATAACATTTTTGACCAAGTCGGACCTCACGTCTGTGGTCCAACTTGCTTACCACAAGACAAAGAGGCCGTGAATGAGATGAGAGTTATAACAGTTAGACTACGAGGCAGTCAGTCGAACTAAGTTGGCAATCAAACAGCATACATTTGATATTATATTGTTGAAGATGCCCAAATCCCTTTCGCAGTTGTGTTTCTGCAACAACAGGCCGTGTAAAAGTGAGCCGTCGACGATCCCTCAAAACCAATATTTGCCATAAATCACATATATTATCTTCAATAGCTTCTTACTGTAGGTATGTTATGAATGTAAAACAGTGGAGGTTCGTACGAATTGGAACCTTATTCATTTATTATAAAGGTGAATTTAGCGGGAAGACACTAGTGTCAAGTGTTTATTTTCATTGATATTACGTTACCATGGCAACGCAATGAGTTTCGAAATTGGAGGCGGTTCATGAGTGGCGACCTCAACACACTCGGGCCCGTCTCTTGTGGCAAGTGCTCTATGACAGAAATAGGTGCTTTTACATTATTTTAATTGCTAGTTCAGTAGCCAGATAGTTCTGTTCAAGGTCTCTACATCACAGTCACAGACCTTTCCATAATTTAAATAAATATAATATGTACCTTGATAAAAAGAAAAACACCATCTCTTGATTGCACTTAAGATTAAAATCCAGTTGAGAGAGATTTATAAATACGGACCAAGTATGTTTTAGGTAGATAGCTAAAAAGCGGTCTTACTGCTAGTGGTCTCTTCCGGGCCACCACGCTGGAGGCCCGGTCAATAAATACATAGTATAGTAATGTTTTTTAGCTAACAGCAAGTATCAATAGCGTTTTGGCTTTATTCATTCAAACGGGTATGAGGAAAATCCCAACTACAACTGCGTCATACACATAAAAATAGCACTGATAAAATGTCTAAGTTATTATTTTTTTTATATATTTAATTATAAAGTTAGTCTATTAAGAGGCGCATGCAAACCTAAATTTGTTTTTACGGAATTAACATGAAATAGTTTTCTATTAGCCGCTCTTGGAAGACGACAAGGTAACTTCTCAAAAGCTTACATGCAAGATAGACAATCTGCTTGTTGTCGCCTATTCAAAAATGTGCTTAATATGAAAAAGTTAAGTCGGTATTTATTTTAGTTTTTATAAAACGAAGTACATGGCTGCGACACCAATCATTAAGAGTATTAAAGTCTTTCTGAAACAAATCCACCTCCTCTTTAGTATCGGTTCGTCTGAAAATTTTAAGGTCTTCAGCATACAAAAGGTGATTAGAATAGGAAATCTAAAAGCTTAGGTAATTGATGAAGATATTAAAGAGCAAAGGACCCAGGATATTGCCCTGTTGAACTCCAGATAAAGGCACAACAGGATCCGAGGTGTAGCCATCTACTACCTCAGAAGATTTCCTTTCTGATAGATAGGATTTGAACCACTGCAACATGTTTCCAGATATACCACATGAATCCAGTTTATTTAGGAGTAAAGAATGTGGGACACGATCGAAGGCTTTATTAAAATCCATGTAGATTTTAAAGTCTTCACTTCTATCAGCAGTTGCTATGACTGTTGTTTGTTATGAAGAGGGCACAAAGTATTTAAGCACAAGCCAGTCCCTCAGCTCGCTCCGGCGCGGCGGAGAGCGGTTGTCTCCGCCCTGCGTCTGGTCTCGGCCCCGCGTCTCCGGCGTGTCGCAACAGCTTCCCACTATTATCACGTAATCAAAAATAACGTCGCCGGTTAATTACAGCGCGCAGCGATGTCTTACGACTAGATAAATCTGGCACGTACACTTAATGTAGGTATGTGTTAAAAGAGTATTTGGACTTCTGGCTGGTAAATTCGTGTGGTCCCTATAACGGTCAAATATGTTCACATGGAGAGGTTTCTGTAAAAGAGGTCGCACCTGCATAACTATTAACGAATGTCCTTAGATGTCGGTCGCCACTAAATGGCTACAATTTTTCGTGTGTTCCCTTAATCAATAAAAATAAGGTATAGGGATAGAGTTCTTCATTCCTACTATTAGTCAAAATATCCTCATAGATATCAGAGATACTACCTACTACAATATCTCTACTAGCTGCGTCCAGCGGTTTCACCCGTGTAACTTTCGATCCCGTGGAAAGTAGAAAATCATCCCATGGCATCCCATAGGAACATTTTTTCGGGATAAAAACTATTCTATGTGTTAATCCAAGTTACCCTCTATGTGTGTGCCAAATTTCAGGAAAACCAGTTCAGCCGTTTTTGCGTGAAGGTGTAACAAACAAACAAAAAAAATCAACAAACAAACAAACGTACAAACTTTCGCATTTACAATATTAGTAAGATTAGGATTAGGATAGGACGATTCCACTGAAGTTTAGACAATGTTGAAAATAAATAACTTCCTTAATTTTGATAACATAGACTGTAGACAACATATTTTCATTAATAGCTTTCCTTCGATGGTCAGCTAAGCCTCAGTAGTCAGTTAAGGCTGTGGTTAAGGTTTACACGTTTTTTTATAGCATAGTAGGCAAACGAGCAATTAGGTCACCTGATGTAAACTGATCACCAACGCCCACAGACATCCGTAACACCAGAAGTCTAACATGCGTTGTCGACCTTTGAGAAAAGAATAAGCTCTTTTTCTTGAAGATCCCTAGGTCGTATCGATCCGGAAATACCGAGCTTAACTTAATAGATTTACGCTTTATACGGAGAGTGAAAATAACACCATGCAATTCTATGCAATCACCAATTTACAATTGACATATCTAATATAATTAAACAAAGAGAAAGCGACTGAACATCCATCTTCTCCCAGTTATTTCGCAACAGCAGCAAGTAGAGTGCGAGTCTAGTTGTTGTATATCGACACCGACCGTAAACAAACCGTGGGCCGCATTGTTCTGCCCCGTGACATGTGAGCGGTAATCACTTACTGTGTTGGTTTGTGTAAAATATCTCCCAAACTCTGTCTGTGCGTGGATTTGCATAACCGTTGCTAAAAGTTAAAACTCGCCAACAAGTTTAAACACACCGTTGTCTATTATTTTATGTGATTTATGTTCAACTGTATCAATGTTTGTACGAGGAGTGGCTCATGCATGCTTGTATGCAGCCGAATGGGGCCGGCACGACCGGGGAGGTACCTCTCGCATACACGAGACCGACGTAAAGTGACAGCTGTGCTGTCGCGTTTCGTTTTCGTGTAAGTAGCCGGTGACCCATGGAGGTGGGAGGAGGAAGGAGGGCAGCGCATCTGTATAGCCTCTGCAGGCATCTATGTCGGTAGTCATGAAAATGGCTCCGACTGTTCATTCCTCCCGCACCTCCTTGTGCCTCAGCCCACCCCGCGGAGCTCGCTAAGTTGCGAGTGCGCTATGATTACGACGCTCATATAATGGAAGCTCTGACCTTTGGTTTCCACTTTCCAATGACCCGAAAGCCCCTTGTACTGTAGTGATGGGACACACAGAAAAATCTTTACAATAATATAGCTTTGATTGATTTTCAAAAGCTTTCCTAAACATCATTTCAGAGGGCTGTGTTTGTCGGTTATTGTAAAGTTTAATTAGGTAGAACTAAAACTGAAATTAAATTGAGTGAAAAAAATTACATTTCATAAACCGGACTAAAAAGTACACAATAAAAACTAATATATAGGAAAGGTTGGGGGCGACTTTTTCCACATAAAACTAATTGTCATTTGGTAAGACTTTTTTCCTGTATCTTGTACAATACATTATAAATATAAGCTATTTTACATAAAAGATATTTAGTAGTAAGTAGTAGTTTATAGTAATTATATTTTAAAAAGTATATCAACTGTACGAAACCAAGTGTCTTATGCAAAAATAAAACGTTTCCGTTCTTCAATCAATAATTGCAATTCCAGTTAGATTGTTACTAGTTCCTTATCGCCGCGAGATTTCCTAAGGCTAAGCTATCGATGTTTCCTAGGCTCATCACTAGTCGATTAAGTTATGTTTATTATATCATCCTCCCGATAACACGTACAGTCGTAGGAGAAACGTCGTTGTTACAAAATCAATTGCCTTCACTAGCGTGTCGCGTGGACAGGCACGGCGGCGGCGGGCTGGGGCCTGATGATGATCACTACACGCACACACACGTCACACCACCGTGTTCTGCTGTGGTATTGGGTTTCTATGGGATGTCTATGGGCGTCGATAGCCAAAGGCTCCGGCAGCTCGTTTTATATTTTAGTTACTAACTATTAGACAAAATGGCCGAGCTGGCGCCTTCTGCTGTAATTTATATTTTTTTAGTATTCAAGGTTGATAAAAGCGAGAGGCATTAGCACCACATATTTAGTGTATCATTTTCAGGATACACAACAAAAATCAGATCAATCGGAGCAATAGTTTAGCTACAGGAATTTTTTAAATTTTTTTCTCACGTCGTACACGCTGTATCATCAGCTGACCGAAGGCCCGGCCGCCTTAGTCCGACGGGGTCATTCACCCCGTGCTCTCTGTAGCCGCCTAGTACAAAGCATGATTATATTTTTTCGCTATTTAACTTGTTTGAAAAAAGTATTTTCGTATACTTGTTGTAAACTTTTAATAGTTGTAACTGTAGGCACTTATAGTAGAAGTGGTTTCAATTGATACCTCTCGCTCTTATTAACCCTGTTTAATATGACAAACGAACTATCGGATCTTCCGATGGCTCCCGACGCCATGCCCCCTAGGCGTGACCGTATAACAGTTATGCAAACGTGTCGTTCTTCCGGCCTCTCTCTTGGTCGCCCAAGAGAGTGGTGACAGAAGCCGTGTCCCAGGTGTCCCAGTGGCCACTGTACTGACGATGATGATAGGTTCTTGGAGTAAGCTGTAACAGTTAACAACATCTGACTGCACGTTGTCGTCGCCCGCAACAACAACCGGTCGATGTTGGCACATAAATGCTGTTTAAGGAAATACACAAATTGATTTTATTGTGTTATGTAAACATATTATTATTTATCAATGTGATCCGTCTTAAAATTGGAGCAATAGGTAATTTCAAGTATTTGTAACTTCCCCCTGTTATAATCCGCTTAAGCTGCAATTTCATTTTTTATTTTTCAAAAAACTGTCTCCTCTTACACCTTTGACTATTGGGGAAAATGCACAATTAGCAAAGAGAGTAGTTTATTTAAGTGACATATTAAAAACCAGTGCTGTGGCGCTATAAATATAGCGGCACAGCGGACACCGAGTCGGTTCCTCTGCATCAAAATTGTTTTGTTCTTACGTTTCTTAAATCAGCTCAAACTCAGAATGACGATCCATTATCTCCACTCAAACTGCAGTCCCGGAATAGGAGAAAGAGCGAATAGAGAGTGCAGTTGGACACTGTAATCATTGAATTAATATTACTAACCTAGTAGTACGTAGTAGTTACAACTAACAACTCACTGACTTAATGTATCTATATGTGTTCGTCCGTGTCCGTAAAATGCCGAAATTATGCACATAGGACATTACATGCATAATAATATACACTTAAATAACAATCGTCATTGGTTTTGTGGCGCGGTCACCGCTGGTTACTTGGAGAGAGGTGAGTGGTGCAGGTGTTGAGGTCGCCTTGACATCTGCAAGTGAACATTGTGTGACGCTCTTTTAATTACGTAAGCAGGAAACGTCGGGGACATTTCCTGTAGTGTGGTTGTTTGTTGAGTGTGTGGAGATCGGGGTTTGGAGATATTATGTAAGCGGTAGTGCTGCACTGCATTCCCGTCGCACAGGCTCTGTCCACTTTACTTAAGGCTGGCATTTACATTATCTTAGAATTGCTATGAAAGTCCGTTCGAGGACTTTACCTACGGTTGGCATTTACGTCATTTCAGGATTGCTAAGTGAGTCCATGTTTGTTGGAAGCTAGTAATGAATGTAGAAAGGAGTATGGACAGTCTTCGCTTGGATAATAATACCCTGCACATGTAGCACTGCTGTACTACTGTGCTGTTAGACGGATGAAGTAGTCAGCCAATGCTGAGCTACTGACGGGATAACAAGTGGAAGAAGTCATTTAGGCTTTCGTTGAAAGAGGCATATACCTGTCAGTAGGCTGTTAAAGTATCTGGATTTTCACACACCTATCCTGAATCCTACACCTAACTAGCTTAAAATCATTCTCAAGCGATCCATTTTTGTTGTGCAATAATCTAAATATGTGTCATATTTCAATCAATTCTTTTTAGCAGTTTTTACGTAAAAGAATTACAGATGTAAGTACTTACTTTCGCATAGAACAAGATAGGACGTAGAAAATTACGTCAAAACCGTCGTCTCGGATGACTGCGCATGTTCTTAAACGTGTTAAGTGATTTATAGCACGTTGTCTGTTTGTTCATGTATCGTTATGTCAGTCGCACGCATCCGCGGCACGAGCTGTCGCCGCACCCGGCCGCGCAAGTGACGAGAGCTCTGCTGCACATTATTGGCGGTACTGTGCACGTGATTCAGGCCGGCACCGGGCTACTGGCTTACAAAATACCGGTGGAAGCTGTCACGTTTCATGTGGGCTGTGAAAGACCGGGGGCCCATTGGGTGGGCTGCACTTCAGCATAACCAAGATTTTAATAGGTTTCGATAGTCGCTGTAGATTTCAGCTGCTTCTTCATCAGAATTATTTCCCGGGTCGGACCAGGTATGGTGGTTACAGCCATCAATGATCAAATTCGACTGCGTCCGACGGTCAAACTCCACTCTGAGACACATGTAACGTACAACAACAAAATCTCCACGTCACCTCCCTAACGGGGCAGGAAGAGTGTACCCTCTTAGTATTATTACTCTTAGTACTCTTAGTACTATTAGAGTGCAGTATCACGACACCCACCCACTTGCCTTGCGTCCCTCCTTCATAACTCTTTTCATACATACATATTGAACATCTATATATAAAATCTATATCCTACTAATATTATAAAGGCGAAAGTTTGTGAGTGTGTTTGTTACTCTTTCACACAAAAACTACTGAACGGATTTTCATGAAACTTTACAGTAATATAGCTTTCATATCAGAATAACATAATAAGTTAAAATATGTAGGGATTTTTTATAATTTGGTTATAATATAACGATAACTGTCAAGTAAGTCGAAAAAAATCAGCCCCCTGAGAGCAATATTGGCGTGCGCTGCCCTAATCGTTGGAGTTACACAAAGATAGTTACTGTAGGATTATTTATCTTAAATAGTTCTAAATAAAAGTCCGCGACAGCATATATCTATCTTTTATGTGTAAGTCACTATGGCCAAAATAGTGAATCAAACATTCAATTAAATTGGATATTTTTTAACGATGCACATTTTAGAATATGTATCGAATTCTTATGAAAACTAATACATCTTTCTCTTTGCGTATTGAATGTAGATAAACTTTGTCTTTTACACTAAGTAATTTGGACGAATAGATTAAAAGTTATTATCATGATAAGATGACCGGAATATCTAAAGCGCCTAATATGCGCGGTGACAAATTCCATTCTCAAAGCGATTTATTGTTTCATACAATACGTATATATTTAATATGATATATATTTCAGTATAATATTAGATTAAGTATAATAATAACAACACCATTTTTGAAGTCCGAAATCCACGCGGGCGAAGCCGCGGGCGGAAGCTAGTGTGAAGCTAAACTCAAAGGTGACATAGTGATCTATCAACGCACAGCTCAAACCACTTGACGGATCGGACTGAAAGGCATGCAGGTAGATGTTATGACGTAGGCTTCTGCTAAGAAAGGATTTTTAGAAATTCAAATCCTAAGGGGGTGAAATAAAGTATTGAAGTTTATATGGATTTCTTATAAATTAAATGCGGGTGAAACCGCGGGACGCAGCTAGTTATACATATACATATTTCACGAGTAAGTGAGAGTAGAGCTCGGCACTAATATAAGAAGCTAAAGGTTCCTCAAACTTATTTCGTCGAACGCCCAGTTTGAAAGTCAGTACTGCTGTAGCGCCCCCCGTGTTGTTCACCTTATAAAACAATTTAACATATTAGTAATTTTCTCAACCCCTTACCGCTACTTTACCCCTCCAGCGCCTACAAGGGGGTGTTATCGCCCACTTTGGGACATAATATTCTAAAGTTATCAACAGCTGGCTTAAAACCAAATCGCTGCCCTCTCAACAGTTAGACTACGCAGGGCTTCGGTAACGCTAAAAGGATTCTGTGGAAACGCGAAAGTTCTCGCATGCATTATGCATGCCTACTGCTGCTAATATACTTTATTAGCAGCGAGCGACGCCGCGCGCATGCATTAGTGTCGCCGGTAATGCACATGCTTGCAGCAGTGATCTCATCCCAAGGATGAGCAAACGAAGTCATTAGTGAATCACCGACTAAGTACTGTAAAGATATCATTAAGCATTAAGTTGGAGGTTTTTTATAAATCGACGAAACGTAACCTTCTGGTAGTTATAGTAGAACGTAGACATTTGCATTTTTTATAGTAAGTATATTTCCATGACTTCCTACGTCGATAGATATTCCTCTCCTCCCCTCCATGGATAGCTGGTTACCTACACACCGCACTAAACGCGACACAGCTGTAACTTTAGGCCGGTATCGCCGAAGTAGTACAGTATCACCGAAGTAGTACAGTATCGGCAAACGAGCTATCGGAGCCTTCTAGGAACTGCAGCAGGATGAAGACTGTCTGACCATTACCTATGCTGCCATCGAACCCCTCAGGCATATACAACTGGTGTGAAGAGCCTGATCCTATAACTGTCTTTACGTAGGGACTATTTTTGCGGGCTTTTGTGGACAAAATTTGAAGAAATTTGAAAATTTGAGGACTAAACGTACTGCACACGTCGTCAGCCTATGCAGAGGTACCCTCCAATGCTTATGGTAATTGAACACGATAAACAAACTACACCCGCGGTTCTATTCCGTTACAGTAGGTACAGACGTGTTGCCGCCTTTCCAACGGGCCACCCACCTTACAGCAGTACCACAAGAGCCAAAGGCCAACCGTACTATAATATATAGTATTGTACTAAAATTTCAGGTCTGTGTTAAGCTAACTAAGCTTACTGTTAAAAGAAATATATAGTACAAAAAATACTATATTTACAAGATGTTAGTAAGAGGTACCAGTAGGTCACACTGCATGCTTGCATGCAGCCGAATTGGGTCGGCACGACCGGGGAGGTACCTCTAGCTTATACGAGACCGGTAAAGTGTCAGATGTGCTGTCGCGTTTCGTGCGGTGTGTAAGTAGCCGGTGGCCCATGGAGGTGGGAGGAGAAAGGAGGGCAGCGCATTTATATAGTCTCTATGCGGTTGTCTGTGGGCGTCGGTACTCATGAAAATGGCTCCGACTGCTCGTTTGCCCCCCTTTACCATAAAAAAAAAAAAAAAAGACAAAAATGTTTAAATTGCAAATAGCGAAAAATCGTTTTTATTGATACTTAAGGAGTTTTTTTTTAGTTGAACCTGGCCCGCCTACCTATTCTAAACTTGGAGTACTACATTTGATTGCAGTATATGTACTTGATATTTTTTAATGCATATTTTTAAAAATATTTACTATATTTCGCCGAAGAAATGTTGGCAACCCTAACCAACCTCCCCAGTTCCGCCAGCCCTGCCTCTACTACAGTCTACAAAGGCACTGCCTGTTACAATGCCAGTACCACAAGGTGTTTAACTATCGCAGCCAGCTCCCGCCTACTCATGAGGCACGTTATACAACAGCTGAGTGTGACGCGGGCCGCGGCCCGAGCACACAGGGGGAAGTCATTAGGAGTCTACGTAATGCATCACAAGAACTTCCAATTACCTTCGTGTGCGAGACATTACCGTCTCGACGATTGTTAAGACAGTGTACTGCCAAGATCAAGTACATTTATTCATTTTTATAGGCATTGGACATCACTTAATATACTAAACTAGCTGCGCCCCGCGGTTTAACCCGCGTAAATTTCGATCCGGTGGAAAATCATCCCCATGGCATCCCATAGGAACATTTTTTTGGGATAAAAACTGTCCTATGTGTTAATCCATGTTACTCTCTATGTGTGTGCCAAATTTCGTGAAAATCGGTTTAGTAGTTTTTGCGTGAAGGAGTAATAAACAAACAAACAAACATACAAACTTTCGCATTTATAATATTAATAGGATAACAATTTTCATATAATTTTTACATACTAGGTTATTTTGTAGTATAGTGCCATCTTGTGAGGACTTGTCGTACTAGGATAACTACTTTAAGATGAATGTTGAAGTTTCTTAAAGTTTTAAGAGATGGCGCTTCAAAGAGTGGAATATTTTTAATTGTATAACAAAAGGATGTGTAACATGTATATTTGTTATTTTATCCCATAAAGTTTTGTATTTTCATTCCAAATTTCCATAATAACAATAACCTTCTTTCCTGTATCTATTCAACAAGACAATTTTATTTAAAATTGAAAGTAATTTGAATTTTGGTGTTATTTACGTTTCAATACCCCAATCACCTGTACATCAGTTGTCATGTGGGACAAGGTCCTAGGGTCCATACAAAAATGTAAGGTCTTTTTTGACTGGTTCCTCTCATCTAGCGCCTCCTGGAGGCGTTTACAGCTAATCAACACACTTTTCAAGTCCAGTTTATTCAGAAAATGAACTGAGTTATTACACAATACAAAGAATATCTAAATAAAAACAATCTTCTACTGACATACATACATCCATCTCTACATCGCACATCACACTTTACAATAAATGTAGATGACTTGATACAAAAATTTATTTATCGACGTATAAACAGTTCTTAAAGCAGACAGTTATATTATGTATAATTGTATAGGTATACGAACTAGTATGTTTCTTATAGTTATGATACCAACAAGAATATAAGTAGGCACATAGACGGAAATATTAGCTTTAGAGATTCGTTAACTATAACGGTATAATTATTATAATAAATGACAAATATAATAATATTTTAATTCGAATTCGTAAAAAATTAGATTTGTGAATTTAATTTTTATAGGTACCTTATTCATTGTTAATGTCATCATGATATTTAGTTGAAAGCTTTATTTTAGCTTTTTTGAAACGGATGACGGATAAACAACTTCACCCCGGGTCTTTTTTCACCCTCTGAGGCGTTGTTACGTTAAAAATCCTAACTCAGAAGTCAGAACCTTCGTGGGCTCATGCACAACAACTTTGCAATATATCATCAAATACATAGTTTGCGAGTATATTAGGGACATACTAACATTCATTTTACATAATTATATCTATAGTTTATGGAACCACGTTGTTTTCGTCTGACGCGGGCTTGACCGGTTTTTTGTTATCGCAATGCAAATCTAATAACAGGTTATAGTAGCGCATAAAAGGTACCTACCTATAATGTGTAGCAGCTGATGCGGCCATGATAAGATTATTGTGACGTCACTTCCTTGAGTAGGCTCAAGTTGTGCCAATTCCGGTTTTTCCTCTTTGACAACAATTTTCCTCGTATTCATTTTGCTCAGATGTTGTAAAGGGCGAGAGAATCTTAGTGAATCCCTTCACCGAGATTTTTTTTTTCACATCAGAATTTATAAACCTTAGGCATATAAACATCCACACGGTGGTTACACAGATGTACACTCCTCCCTCCTTCTACCTCCATGGGCCAACTGATACGCACCGTACGAGCGAGAGGTAGCCCCCCGGTCGTGTCGGCCAAGGAAATTCGACAGCAACTAAATATAACACTACTCTGTGTCTTCGGCTATGTTTACTCAAAGACCCGGCTAAGCGCGACTCAGACTTGCACATCGAGGGTTCCGTACCAACGGGAAATATGACCATTGCAACTTATTGAAGTTCACAATACCTAAAATTGCAGGCCCCTACACTTATTTTGTATGAAATGAACAAACAAATAAGTTTGGCAAAAAAAAATCTGTAGTATAATAATAATTTACCAATTTTCTAATTTTCTGATTTATTTCTTACTACTTACCTACTGTAAGTTGTTAATTCTTGTCAAAGTTCAAGTTTACGGGATGCAAGCACTGTAGAGAATAAGTTCGCATAAAAGAGTAGGAAGTACATACTTATGCACGTGCTTAAAAAGCTGTCTATTTTTTATTATTTATTAAGAATTAAAATAGTTACATAGCAATGGGTATTTGATTGCGTTTCTGTGCTTCAATAAATTGCAGACTTCCGTATTTTACATGAACTTCAGCTCGATCCTTCCGCGTGTTATTATTTTATTATTATAAAAGTTCTCCACAAACATACAGACAAAAAGAGACATAAAAGCGAGTCGGAGTCGGACGTCGAAGATTCCAAACCAGTGGAGAAGGCGTCCGTAAAACTAACTACACAAATAAGTTTGTAATGGTACTTAAATTAATTACAGAAATACATAATCTGTGATAATTTCAACTTTATAAAGTGCAATAGTTCTCACGGTTCATGGGGCCTCGTGACCACAGACGGACATTGTAGATGGGGTTTTGCCCTTTAGGAACGCAACCTTTAAACAAAAGCGTTTTTTTCTGTTGATACATGGAACCCTGAAAACTCTCTACATACAGAAGAAATAAGTTACAAATCAAAATTACACAACGTACAACCGAATAAAGGGATGCTTCATTCACAATGAACTTGACCTACCGCAGGCGGTCTTACTGTGAGGTCGCTAGCTTGAAATGGACAAAACTTATTAACTTGTGCACTTAATTCACTTCGCCTTGGCATGGAAAATAATAAGAAATTCAAACTTCATTTATTTTATTAATACTAATTGAGCGTCGTGATCAATAAAGATCGAAAAGTTTCTCATTCATCATTTCCTACTTATTCGTTATTTATCTAAAAAGTATCAAAAACCATTTAACGTTTTAACTCAAAATTATTCCCAATCTTCTTCACTGGAAATTTTAACGACATTTTTGCTCTCTTTCCAAAGATCTCGAGTCAGTTCCCTATCACTGACAAGCCAGTGGTTGAGCCACTCGTGGCAGAACTTGTAATGCTTCCCGCTGCTCTCGCCGAAGGCCGCGTCTGCCGCCAGGTACGCGATCTGCTGGCCGACATCTTCCTTCGGCTGCCCGATCATGTTCACAAACAACTGCGATATATTCTTGACCAGCCCCGGCCAGGCCACGTTCGCCAGTATATCCGTGTCCCGGACTACGAAGGGGTCGTACGTGTTCACGGTTATCCCGGTCCCGTCGAACTTTTCATTCATCTCTGCACTGAAAAGGGCTATGGCCAATTTGGAATTAG
>LUGF01047571.1:0-12815 GCA_001625245.1 Calycopis cecrops
TGATTTGCGCGAAGTTGTTTTAAAACTCCGCTCCATTTGAACCGGTCGTGTAAGACAACCGGGGGGGGACGTTTCGGCATTTTAGCCGTGACCTCGGGGTCGACCTCCATAGAGGCGCTGGCTGTAACCTTTGGAACAGAGTCCACGTTGGTTTTCGCAGCGCTCACCGCAGCCGCCACAGCGGCCGCCGATGCGGTGGCTACATCCGCTTTAACAGGCCCACGGTCGCTTTCGCGGACTTAGTGCACGCTTTCGCGGAGACTGAGTCCGCGTTCGCGACCGCGGCCTTTACCGCGAATGTAGTGCCCGCTCTGACGGACGCTGTAGCTGCCTTGGCGGTCGCTACGTCCACTTTCGCGGGTTTGTTCTGGCCAGTTTTAGCCGGGGACTGGGCCACGGCTGAACTGGGGGGGCTGGGGGGGAGAGGGCTCGGGCCCTGGTTGACTGCCTTTGCAGGCAGGGACAGAGACCCGGCGGAACCGGCGCTGCCTTTGCGCCGTTTCCGCTTTTGGGCCTTAGTGGTAACCTCCTTGAACTCCCCCTCCGGCACAGGGGCCGGGTCGACAGAATCGCCTCAGCAGGGGGGGCGTCAGCCTCCACTGGGGGGTCGTCGTCCGCCGACCCGGCCTCGGAAGCCTGGAGGGAAGCACAAGAGGGGCTAACACTGACTACATCTGACAGCGGGGAGTTGGGGCACTAACACTCTCTGGGGAGGAGGGCCTGGAGAGCGCGGTCTCGCCTACAACTAATTCACCCTCAGGAGAGGGGACATCTGGGTGGGGAGTTTGTGCTAACGCATCCTGAATAAATTTAACTATGGAGGCTTTAACCTCGGGCTTAGCGGACAAGAACGTAAGAATGTCTTGATCGGAAATATCCCTCATGACTGAGGTATATAATACGATAAGAGAGGGGTGAAGTTACGGCATTCTGACTCAGAATCGGACAAAGGGGAAACACACAAAAGACTCCTAGTCCATTCCGCATACACGGAAAGTGTGAGTAAAGAACCCCGCTAAGCGCTGGGGTGTGATAAAGTAAGTGTACTTACAGATCCGCTTACACACTGAATTTAGAGTTTCCCGGGGAAACTAAACACAACGCGACATAAAATTACACAACACAACGATTAATTTGCAGCGGAGCAAATTATTCGTGACTACAGCCTCGCGGCGTTAGGCTAGGCCAGCGGGGCTTTAAACGGAGAAACACGGCACAATCACACTCACTCGCGAAACACACGTGTTACGAGAATTTTTGTGTATACGGACACAAAAATTCGGACGCCACTTTCGATGAGGCGAAAGCGGTGAAACAGCGAGGGCTCTGCGAACAATGGAATTTAAAATCTTTAAAAAGACAATAAATCCTTTGTTCGTAGGCAAACGTTCGCTTAACGCGACTTTACTATTGAATAGTAAGAGGTCTGTCTCGGACCGAGGTCTGAGCCAGAATGGAACTTGTTGGTCTTGTTGTTTTATTTAGTTGTAGAAACACAAGCCGACGGACGACGACCAAAATGGTCGTCGTCCGTCGGCTTGTGTTTCTTCTTTGCTATTGAGTGTCAGATCCAGTTTGGGAGATACTTATATTAAGGTTGATATATTCGAGGGCATTTGTCTTGTTTATTTTTAAAGGCGCTTGCAGTGTTTGATTTGCATGATGATGACGTTGCTGTGTTGGTGTTTTCGATGGAGAGCGCTTCCTTTTTCCGTAACTTTTAGATTGAATTGATTTTCATTTTATTATTAATTTATCGTATCTAATAAGCACTACGTTTCCTTTTTCTATTTATTCTTGCTTTTTTAACTTTAGCAGCTTCTTGATTTCTAAGACTTCCGTTAATCTTCAGTTACGTACACGACTGTAGGATTTTTTTTACTTTTTCGAAGAATTTCGTATTTTCTGCAATCCAGTGTAACTTTTATTAGAATTGGTCTTCGTTGATTCACAGTTTTCTGTCCTAGTCAGTGCGTTTTACTTATTTTCCATTTATCAAAGTTTTCTAGACCTGCTTCTTTTCCAACCTCATTTTATATATTCAAGACTATGTCTAGTAGTTCGGTTCTGTTTGTTTCTGTTTCTTGCAATCCATGAAGTAAGC
Source organism: Calycopis cecrops (assembly GCA_001625245.1). Taxonomy (NCBI): domain Eukaryota; kingdom Metazoa; phylum Arthropoda; class Insecta; order Lepidoptera; family Lycaenidae; genus Calycopis; species Calycopis cecrops. Next base: position 2,105 of record LUGF01047571.1, read on the forward strand.
TACTTTTTTTATTTACCTTCGTCATGAGTGAAGTAACTTCGTGTTTGATTTTTTTTATTTTCTTCTTACAGTGGACTAAGTTTTTCTTCCAATGTGACAAAATTTGTTCCGCAAATTTGTTCATTAAGACAGTCGTTTGTTTATTAAATCCTTTCTTAATCTCTTCAATTATTAAATTTATATTTTCATTTATTTTTTGTAAAAGAATTTCCATTTATCAGTTTTTTCGCTGTTGGTAACCCAGGTTTTAGGTTGGCAATATAGTGGAGTTCCTGGGGATTTTTACCTCGGACTAGAGTTACAGTGAATGAATTAATATGATCGATGTGTTTTTTTTTAACAAATTATTATAAAAAAATATAATGTTTGACCATATATTTTCACTTAAAACAGTATTTTTTATTTATTTATATGTTAAATCTTACCCGAGTAGACATATATAGGAACATTTTTCAAAGATACCTATGTATGAAAATAGCAGTAGGGATCTCGAACAGGTAGAAAAACGTGGAGAGGAGAGCGGAGCGGCAGCTGCTATATATAATGGAATTTCTCGGCTAGTTTAATAATTATAAGTAAATGAAATGTACTCTATTGTGAACATTTAAAAAAATAAGGTAATTACTTACGACTAACGAAAAGGAAAAAAAAATTTGTACAGAATCTGTTTATTTAAATATATTATATTGTTGTCTACATCTACTTCATCTATCTGTAGTCTGGTGAAGTATTGTAACAACTATTTCCGCTGCACTGTAAACATGCTACACTGTAGTATAAACCACTTTTTCGGCATCCACACACTCGTTTAAGGTGCTCAAATGCTGCATCAGTTGTTGGAGGCAGTGATAACAAAGGAACACTCGTATTTTTGGCTGTTGCTTTTATAAAAGAATTGAGCCTCAATGTATTTAAATCATGAATTTTAGACGGAGCGCCTTATAAACTCAAAATACATGCTCATTTCAGTAAATTATAACAATCCGAATGACATTTTGTTGCAAGTGTCTATAAGTCGGTTATATCAGAAATCCTTTTATGGATATCTCGATAATAATCAGTTTTCTGTACGGCTATAAATTTGCCACCTTAAACGAGTGTACCTACAAATTCAGATATGGCTAGGAAATGACGTACCTAGGTATTGAAAATTGGGGATGGAAGTATTCCAATAACATGTACATCCCAATAACGATGAATCAATTACCTGCTCCGGATATTTTATTGCAAATGTTATTTTGTAGTTGCAAAAAGGGATGTGGAGCTGCGTGTGGATGCCGAAAAAGTGGTTTATACTACAGTGTAGCATGTTTACAGTGCAGCGGAAATAGTTGTTACAATAGTTCACCAGACTACAGATAGACGAAGTAAATGTAGACAACAATGTAATATATTTAAATAAACAGATTCTGTACTAATATTTTTTTTTCCTTTTCATTAGTCGTAATTAATTACCTTATTTTTTTAAATGTACACAATAGAGTACATTTCATTTACTTATAATTATTAAACTAGCCGAGAAATTCCATTGTATATAGCAGCTGCCGCTCCGCTCCCCCTCCACGTTTTTCTGCCTGTCCGAGATCCCTACTGCTATTTTCATACACATGTATCTTTGAAAAATGTTCCTACATGTCTACTCGGGTAAGATTTAACATATAAATTTAAAAAAATACTGTTTTAAGTGAAAATATATGGTCAAACATTATATTTTTTTATAATAATTTGTTAAAAAAAAACAAAAAAAATGAAATGCACAAAAAATTAATGGGTAAACATTGCAATTTATAGTTTAAAAAACAATATCCCACGTCGATCATATTAATCCATTCACTATAACTCTATTCCGAGGTTTCACGGTTTTATATGCTCCAGGCACTCCACTAATATTAAACTTTGTCTATGATATTTCTCTACACTAACAACACTTGATTAACTGTCACTGGTAACAGTTGTTAAAATATGGATACCAGAAGTTATTAAACCCTTAATTACTCACATCAAAAAAGTTACACTAACGCTCGCGTGGGGTATATTTAACCCCAATTTTGAAGATGGAATAAAAACAGTTACAACTCGTTTATATTATAGTAGAGGATACGAAGTAAGACCGACCTTCACCCATCTTTTAACCTGGTGAAAATTGTATTTATGGAAATTAAATATGTTAGTTAACGTTTACCAATGAGGTTGCCATAAAAAATGGTCAAGGCTATGTTTAATTTAAATTTTAAATCCTTAATTTTTGGTAGTAATTGTACCTAACTCTTAACCACGATGTATATATACTTAAATGTATGAAAATGTATAACGAGTTAAATAGTATAAGGCTGCCTGAGAAAATATGGTCACGGATAACGGTTGCCAGGCTTAGAAGTTATTAATTTTTGGTAGTAATTGCACCCATCTGTTAATCACAATGTATATATTATATATTAAAATGTAGGAAAATTTATTAATAGTTAAATAATATAAGGTTACCTGAGAAAATATGGTCAAGTATAACGGTTGCCAGGCTTTGTAGTTTCAAAAATGTTTTTAGAAAATCTTCAAACTAATGATATATCCCTCAAACCAATTCTCGTTTGCAGCTTTCTTTGAGATTAGCAGAAGCATATATGTTTTTTAGATTTCTCACTCTCTTATTTTAAAATTAGAGGGGGAGGGGCACTATTTTTTTCCAATTTCAAACATTTTATTTTGACGAAAAATGGTTTTAGTAACCTTTATGTCATTTTTAAAGACCTATTCATAGACACCCTCACATACAGATTGGATGAAAATAATATTTTTAGATTCAGTTCTTTGTATGGGGTGCCCCAATTATTTAAAACGGCGTTAAGTGACAGTTGTGCTGTATCGGTGTGTAAGAAACCGGTAGCCCATGGAGGGAAGAGGACAAAGGGGGGCAACGCATATGTATAATCTCTATGCACATGTTTATGGCTGTCTGTACTTATGAAAATTACTCCGATTGCTCGTTTACGTATATACGTTTTTTTTATGATATAAGGGTATACCATAAAAAAGGAACATTCAATTAGGAATACGTGCTTTATCCACTTCAATATACCTTTATAACACATTAAAAAAATTACAATTCATAAATACTTACTAGTGAAAAAAGTCACACTAACACTCGCGTGGGGCAATATATACCCCAGACTCTGGACAAAACCACCCCATCGGGAGCAGCCTACGCGACTATACCTTGACGAGGGATCATATTTAGCTACACAAAAAGTCATTCCGTTCAATCAAAAAATGGCGAAGTTATATCACTTCAAAACCTGAATGGGGCAAAATATACCCCACGCGAGTAATTAAGGGTTGTATATAAATGTCAGTTTCCTTGTAGGTTATGTTTATAGTTGTAGTTATGTTTAAAGAAATTGTTTCACTTTTTGCACTTTTTCGGCTTTTATTGCACTGTTTGAACGCGGATTTACCTACCTATACGCGGTTATTACGTGCTTTCTGACGTATCTTAGAGTTTTGTAAAGTTTATCACTAGTAGCACTCAAGTTTTCGTATTTTTTCTTAACTTATTTCACGGACGATATCAAAAACACTCCTTCTTATCAAATGTCAACAACCGGAAAATAGTATATTATATGCAAGGACGATAAAAAACCTTTTTTTTAACGTCCTTGTATACATGCTAAATGATTTTCTACAACTTTACAATTTAGTTCTTTTCACCGTAGTTCTTCATGTGACTTACAACCCAGACAGGGAACAGTGACCCAACCGACCGTTGTTGAAGCAAGAAAGATTAGCTCGCCTTTGCTGATTTGTTTCCATGGTGGATTAGTGATAGGGCTCATGTTTCTTTGTTGAACATTTTTAGCAATTTGGGTATTTGCTCGGATTAAATTTCTGATGGCGAACATCTTAAATTAATTTAGTTTTGTAAATATAATTTAATGCAGTTGTGAAGCATGTTGTCGGTTGTCCAAAAATTTGACAATTGCACTCATGTATGAATTGTGAATTTATTATTCCACCAAGGACGTTAAAAAAAAGGCTGACAGAATGTTGCCTAGAAACTAATGAAGTATTAAAATTGTGACAGTATATTTATGTTTGCGCATATAAAGGGTTACTAGACATAAGATATATTACCCCATTTTTTAAATAATTTGATTTCGAAGCATTGATTTTTTGTCTAAGAGTGGTGGCTTCGACGGTATCCCCACTTTGGAAAATTTTTGATAAGTCGTTATAGGAAGGTATATTTCCTGAGCTCGGGAAAGTTGCGAAGATTACCCCTGTATACAAATCAGGAGATAAGAGTGATGTCTCGAACTACCGCCCAATCACTATACTGAACTGCTTCGCGAAAATTTTCGAGTATCACTTATACAATCATAATATACTTAGGTACAGTCATGTAAAACACATATTAATTCCAAGTCAAAATGATTTTATTAAGGGTCGGTCGACCAATCACCAATCTAATCTACTTTGCTACTCTACCTATTTATGCGAGTCATTTAATCGTAAAAAGCAAGTACCTACATTCAATATATACAGATTCTCTAAAGCATTCAATCGCGAAGACCATGTTATATTTTACATGTTGGAATACAGGGAATCTTACATAGATGGCTCGTGTCTCGTGTACAGAATAGAACACAATTAGTGGCACTAGGGGGGTATGAATCTGTTCCAACGTAACGTTTCGTAGCAACGTCCGGAGTACCGCGCGGCAGGGATCAAATTTAGGTCCCCTACTGTTCCTAATATTTATTAATGACCCTGTGTGTCGAATCGATAGATAGTCAATGCTTAGCTTACGCAGATGATATAATTTTTTTAAGACGTATTTCTGACCTCAGTGATTGCGAATTACTCCAATCTGACCAAAATACAATTACTAATTGGTGTGACGAAAACGCTGTCACTAAACACTCACAAATGTCTGGCTATCATTATTCACTAAAATTAAAACACCATTTAGTTTTACTTACAAGATTACAAATAATCCTATAAATAGAGTCCTGCATATAGTGCGTGATTTGGGGGAAATATTTGACTCCGCTATGTCCTTCAGGGCGGTTCGTTAGAGTGCTTTGTTCTAAGGTTGGGGATGAGGCGAAAATAAGAAGCTACGAAGATCGACTCAAACCCCCTTATTAATAAACATGGAATAACTATATCCAAGGAATAACCTAGTAATAAACTGACATCTGTCAAATTCCATACTTTTTATGTGTTTTTTATTAAGGAATTTGACAGATGTCAGTTTATTACTAGGTTATTCCTTGGATGGAGTTATTCTATGTTTATTAATAAGGGGGAAAAAGTTTAAAATTACAAGTCTAGAGATCACACGATGGATTAGCGACTTGTGCACACTACACAAAATTTTAAATGGTTCACTTGATAGCCAATAAGCCAGTTAGACTTTAAAGTACCAACCCGATCTATATTTATTAAACTAAATACACAGCTATTTTCCATATCTCCTAGCAACAATAATGCGTCTCGGAATAACCCACTGTGTGCAATAATTATAACTCCATATGCGCACAAACATTAAAAAAATGTCTTGTCCAGAATGTTATATTAACTGAATATTACGTGAATTATATTAAGTGAATATTACTTATAACTTTGTCCTATTTCTCTTTTATATTGCCTGTTTGTTTGTTACTTGTAGTGCGGTATAATTTGTGATTTAAATGCTCTGTACATTTGTAATTGGATATCAGATTTGAAATTGTAAGTAATTGTAATACTATATAATATTTCGTAATGTTTAATCTGTTATCTGTGTACCATTGTTGAATAAAATAAAATAAAATATGAATAGGGCCATTTTAGGGTTCCGTAGCTTATAGAGAAAAAACGGAACCCTTACAGGATCACTTTGTTGTCGGTCTGTCTGTGTGTACGTCTGTCGAGACCTTTTTCTCGGAAACTCGTAAAGGGATTACATACATTATTTGTATCGGGAAATCTATAAAACACAGAATAATAATTAATACTAAATGTATTGTAATGTTACTAAAAAATATTTACCCAAATTCAGGGTAAATGAAAATGTTGATTGTATGACTACATTAATTGTTTGGAAAATTTGTTACGAAAAAAGAAAATTACGGAAATAAGCTGAATATATTCCTTGCTTAAATATAAACAGATCAATCGGAGCAATAGTTTAGGCACAGGAATATTTTAAAGTTTTTTCTCACGTCGTACACGCTGTATCATCGGCTGATCGAGCGCTCGACCGCTCTTAGTCCGCCGGGGTCATCCACCCCGTGCGAGGTGTAGCCTTTTTTCTTTCAAACGGGAAAAACAAGAAATCTGAGTCACTCCCCTAGACATCCGCAGACCGCATAGATGATATACAGATGCGTTGCCCCCCTTCCTCCTCCTCCCTCCATAGGTCACCGGCTACTTACATAGCACGAAACCACAGAGTAAAGAGACGTTTACTTACTCATGTGACGAAACGTTACAGCTTAGCTGTCACTTTACGTCTCTTTCGTGTGAACAATATTTTATACGTTACTTGAACATGGTATCGTTTCATATTTTTTTATTGTTCTATTAGGTTGTTGTGTGTGTGTTGTTAGTTTAATTTATCAAATATATACAAAAAGAAGAAATTTTTTATCCATAGCACCCAAAGCAGATTATTATTATTATTAAGAGTTCGCTCTCGTATCATACGAGAGCGAATTGAAAAAAAAATTACCTACTTACGAAGTCAAATAAAATATTGCCTCAATATCAGTTTATCTTTCTCCTTTCATCACGCACGCATGCACAATCCTTACACCTCAAATCCGTGAGTATGAAAGTGCGACTAAATGTGATGACAACATTACCCACCAGCATTTAAATACTTAAAATAGTCTTATATCCCTTTGAAACACTAATAATATGTGTGTCGCGGTCAGGGGCATAGTTTCCACCTGTATCATCAGATATCTCATGTGGGCGTGTATGTCTATGTCTACTTACCGCTTTACGTCTTACCGCTAAGGTTGTAATTTTTTTCAATACTTGCATTCTTCCAACGATGAATTAGTGATGTTAATGACGTCACATTAACATGCTGGCCGATTTTGTCCTTCATTAGGTTTGCTAACTGTTAAATTAATAAGCGTGTGGCTACGCTATCCCGGCTATATCGACTTCATCTGTACGACCCTTGCTGAAATAGAGCGCCTTTTGAATTTCGAACATTATTCGACACTGTGTGGTATCTTGGTTATCGCCCACGTGGCGATTTTTTTTCATTTGCTCGATTAGATCCCAGTTCTGATGTCGCGGATCGGGGGCAAAGTTTCCGCCTGTATCATCAGATATCTCATGTGGGCGTTTTTTTTATGGTATAGGAGGGCAAACGAGCAGCCGAAGCTATTTTCATGACTACCGACGCCCACAAACATCCGCATAGAGGCTATACAGATGCGCTGCCCTCCTTTCTCCTCCCACCTCCATGGGCCACCGGCTACTTGCACACCGCACGAAACGCGCCGATCTCGTGTAAGCGAGAGATACCTCCCCTGTCGTGCCGGCCCAATTCGACTGCATGCAAGCATGCAGTATGGTAGTACCTCTTACCAAAGCAATAATGCGTGTATGGGTAATCGAGTAGAATAACAACGAAATACACTTTAAGCACTTTTTATTTCTTGTCACTCAATCCTTTGCGGGTCTCAAGGGCTATGTTAAACACAAATGTCCAACGTAAGCAGGCAGGTACTCGTAGCACTAGAAACGCGTGGTTTTAGTGTAGTCCGCACCGGCCGACCGCCAATAGTAAAGTGAAGTGAGAATCGCGCTGCTCGCGCGCCCCACCTATCGGTTACGTCACATCGCCCCGATGCAACACTAACTCCATCAATCGCCGCTAGATGGCGCTGTCCGGAACCGCCGTTCCCGACATAATAATATGTATAATTTCTCCCGTTTGCAATGTGTGCCGAAATTCCGATTTCCCGTAGGAATTACTGATTTTACCACAGTAAAAAGTATTCTAGTTGTTGACCAGGCTTAGTATCTACACAATACAAAAAAGTTCATTCGAATCCGTCCAGTATTTTCAGAGATTAGCCTGGACAAACAGATAAAAAGGAAACCTTATGGGATTACTTTGTTGACAATCTATCTTGGAAACCCATGAAAAGTTCAAGCTGAAATTCATGTTGAATTGACTGCAAAGAAAAAATATATTCATCAACGACAACACAATCAAAAGGTTTATACGCATACTTTTTAGGAGATCGCGCCATAACTAAAACCTATTGGGTACTTCCCGTTCACCCAAGGTCATGAAGTTCGGCAACAGACACAATTGAAGGGATCATTCCACAAATTGGTAGGTACCTAAATTCTAATTTTATCTTTAAAACCGTTACCAACTTTAATGTGTACCTAGTTGCTATTAGCGAGCACGACGTCTGTACAAGGCTGACTGGCGAGTCATTTTCATCACTGCAGTAGGGTATCCAGTACTCGATTCTCATTTAGATTATGTAATTATAAATATTCATTTTACCAAAATATCCTACAAATTACTGAATACGTTAATATTATATTGTAATTACGTAACGGCAGTCGAAGACCCGATTGTGAGGCACCCTGAAAACCCTCAATTAATACTTTAGATAAACTTTAGATATAAAAAAGTTGCACTTTTTAATTTTTCGCTTAGAAAAAACCAAATAATTTCTAAAAGTGGTGGTTAAAATAAAACAACATACTAGTCGAACGCGGTAAGTTGGAACCTGGCCCGCTCTCTAGCCCCGCACCACCCCCGATGTCGCCATATCAGGGCGAAATCGGGGGAAGTGCGGCGCTAGAGAGCATTCTTCGCTTTCTTTCCAGGTTCCAACTTACCGCGTCCAAGTAGTACCTAAGAACCATGTATGAAAATTTAATACATAATAATTGCACTTGTAACAATTTTAAAAAGAATATTCTCTTCGTGAGATGCAAATCTAACGGGGGCACATGGCATGCTTCCCACCATCAACTGGCAGAGTGACTCCGGTGATATTACTAGCAGCATCACTTGCCAGAAACGTTATTACTGAAGACACCTCTGTTACGACTCCCGGTCTGCCGATGGCGTGTGTCTCAGCACTTCTCTTAACAAATGCTTCATACTCTGTATCATTCATTCCACCTCTTTTGTGTAATTCCGTAACTATAACACCGGGATTTACGGCATTAACCCTTACGCCTTTCAAAGCCAACTCCAATGCGACGCATCTCGTAAACTGGTCCAACGCAGATTTAGACATACAATATGCCAGCACATTTGGAAACGATCTCAAGCCAGTTGCACTTGACACGTTGACAATGTTTCCCTTGGTTTTAATGAGGTATGGTGTTGCTAGCATCGTCAGGTGGTACGGGCCTCGAACATTTGTATTCATCACTCTATCATATTGTTCAAGAGAAGTATTTTCGATTGATCCGTTTTCTATCACACCAGCATTGTTTACCAATACATCGATTTTATTGAACTTTTCTACAGTGCAAGCAATTAACTTCGCAACATCCTCCTCTTTGGTCATATCGGCAATAACTATTACGGGTTTCTTCGATCCCGGCGAGCCTTTTTCACACTGTTCAGCTACATTTTCAAGGTTACTTTGGTTTCTTCCCGATAATACGACGTCAGCTCCCAATCGAGAGAAATCAATGGCAGTTGCAGCACCAATTCCGGAGCTTGCGCCTGTGACGATTACTACTTTATCCGTGAACATGATTCCTGTAAAAATATGTCAAAATTAATTACATTTTAGATGTGACTCACTATAAATAGTAAACAGTAGGTTATCTAATTTATATATCTAATCTAATTTATCGTATCCGTAGATTGGCGCACTATTAGATGTTTATACAAATTGTATTAGAAATATTTTTGCCTAAGTAAATGGTATTGGTCATTTAAGCCAGTGATTGCTAATATTGCTATGATTAGCTAAATAATATCACACAAAATATTCTGTAAGCTTGGGTGACTAAAGGGGGTTAATTTCCAATGGTATAATGTAATTTTAGTGCCAGAGTTGCCAATTTTTTTATTATCTTTTTTAGCATGAATTTTAAAAAGTTTTAAACCAAATGGTACAAAGCCATAAGTCTCAAATTATCGGTTATCATGATTATGACATACTTCCAACGCTACCTTTCAGATGTTTTCACAAGAAGTGATATCACAACTCATCATAGACATTTTAAGACCAAAATTTTGAATTTGAACAGGTTGATAACCTCTAACCAGAGATTTAAATCGTTAAATAGGCACGCACAGGGCGTTTGAAGTATACAAGGAATACGTCTGTAACATATCTTTGGTACATACTCCAATTCGATAATATATTAGCCAAAATATAAATATATATACAACACAAGTTCTTTAGAATTGTCGCTCCGCGTATGAATATGCCAGACCCATTTCTTACTCATGTATATGACTCCATAGCTGATACTATGAGAATCCCTACGCTTGAATCGTCGAGAACAGCTAATGATGTAAAATTTTTGTTTAAACTGTGTGGAGGACAAATCGACTGTATCTTATTATTTGAGCAGTTGAGATTCAAGATACCGCTGAGAGGGTCTCGTTCGAGACAAATCTTTTATACGTCCAATTACAGCTCGAATTACACTTGTAATAATCCGATAGCTCGAATGTGTACTTATGTGAATAATCTCGATATCGATATACTAGTCT
>LUGF01047571.1:43214-60258 GCA_001625245.1 Calycopis cecrops
CACGACAAGTTGACAGCATCTTCGAGGTGGACCACAATAAGGTCCTTGGATAGCCTAAGAAAAAAACTCTTTAGGTAGGAAATTATAAAATGAGTAACTACATAAACCTTTTCCAGGTGGCTGTTCTCTCTGGGCATGGCGATGTACACGGACTCATTCCTGTGGGAGTACTGGCGAGCACCAGAAACACCGGGGCCGCCTTCTGAGCTGTCAGAGGATTGCTGTGAAGACAAGTGATCTTCATATTCACGTCATCCACCAAGTATAATTTATTAAACCTTTCGGAAACATTTATTTTTTCTTTACTTGAACTATTAAAAGTATATTAAATGAAGAATGAATCGGAAATAATATTACTTTGGGTAGGTAGATAGGAGATTTTTTAGGAAAGTATGTAATGTATGTTGTATAATAAATATAATAAAGCTTGTATTATTGTTTTATTAATTCAAAACTTATTTTTACTTTAATTGGTACTTGGTAAATTATAAATTCGGCCATTATTCGGCTTTATTGTGTGTAATAAATGTATTTTGTTTACTTTGATAGTTGTGACTTTGTTAGTCTTCACAATCGAAATTTGGAAGGGGGGCGGCGCCTAAACTTAAATAAATTGTTGACTTTCCACAATTAGCGAGCTCAGCGCTGGGTCCAGGTGGGGACTGAGGGGGGCTACAGCCCCGGGGCCCGGCAGGCTAAAGGCCACTACCATGCAAAGCTATGGGACAGCGAGAATGTACCTCCTAGTAGGACTGGTCGTTATCAAATTGCATTCTTTGTTTTTCTATAGGCAGGGCTTTATTCTATTTTAGAGACTAGCTCAACGTCGGAGTAAGCTCTCGCAGGGCCTGGGGCTGGGAGACCTTGGAGTTGAAAAGGGGACCCTTTTATAGGGTACTAAAATGGTCGCTCCTCCATACTGGTCGCACCGCCACTAATTTATATAGCGCTCTATGGTGTCTTACTCACTCGGCCGCTAGTCCGACCACCACGGAGGCGCGACTGGTTGCCCCGCCGTGGTGAAATATGACCCTTACACAAATGGTGGTTAGCCAGTAAAGTAACGATTGGCTGGCTAGCCTGAAAAATGCCAGGTGCCGCCATAAAACAAAGCACAAGATGGAATATTGTTTGAGTTTCTCTATGTTAGGAGATACTCCACTAGTTTTAGCCGAAGATGGCACAAAGGAAGGATACATATGTATAACCTCTATGCGGATGTCTATAGGCGACGGAAGTCATGACAATGGCTCCGACTGCTCGTTCGAACCTTTATACCTACTATAAAAAGAATGTTGTGAGCAGATGATTCAGGAGGCAAAATGTGAAATGGGATGTTCTATGGGAAATTCATGAGTATATATTGAACATGTTTAATACGAACCATAGCTCGGAACAGCGGCTTCTCTATTCCTTGGCTTTGCTGCCCTCTCGTGACAAAATAACGCAACCCAAAAGTAGTTAAATTGAGAAGGCGATTAAAGTTTTCAGATCCTAAATTATAAATATTTTATTTATTTAATAATTTTATGGACGGATTGTATTGAGAATTTGCAGAGTTATTTATTGGAACTTAACATTTCGTAAATATTTAATTATTATTTAATTTTTTTCTTGAGGAGACAAAAAGTATGGACATTTTTAATAAAATCGCTTTTCTTTAAATACTTAATTCACTTGAATGGCCTTATTCATTTAATTAACCGAATTAATTTGTTTGTGTGTGTGTGTGTTTGTATGTAACGAATAGGCTCCGAAAGTACTAGACCGATTACAAAAATTCTTTCACCATTTCAATGGATTACTACATTATCACAGATTAACATATGCTTTTGTTTACTACGAGAAAATGCTTCATTCCCATGGGAAAACGGGTAAACTTCTAAACGGCTGAACCGATTGGGTTAAAATTTTATATGGGTATTTCGATGGTTTCTTGGGTGCTTAAAAAATATTATTTGATCCGATAGGTGGCGCTGCTGTCGGTATGTCAACTTCTGAACGTCTTGACCGATTGTGTTAAAATTTTGTATGTGTATTTCCATTGTTTGTTTCTATGTTGAATCGTAATACATAATGCATTTGAGCATGTGATATATTTAGTAAAGTTGTCTTGAATGCCCACGAAGGTTTTTAAGTTGGTACGACTAATTTTCTATAAATCATGCCACTGTCATTCCAATGAATTTATAGAAATATTTCTATGATAGTCCATGCTGACGTGATGGCGTAGCAACGCGCGAGCGGTACAGCTAGTTATAATATATTTAAAAGAAGACTGGTTTGTTTTTGCAATGTATTCAATTTGGATGAAACGTCATTCGTAAGTTCTTTCGTGAGCGTTGTTACGTTTCCAGAATGTAGATAATACGACATAACCATTACTTGCTACCAAAAAATTCATCATAATAGAGAAGAAAAAGTTTTCGTTACTTTATATGATAGTTTAAGGTACGAGAAATACGACGTAACCCGGATTGCGTTATTTTGTCATGGTAGGGCAGTGCGCCCGTAATATTTACCGCTAGGTAATTATTTATTAGAGATGTGCCGGCAATAGCCGCTATAGCAATAGCAATAGCAATAGCTAAAAAGTAGATAATAATCTACTTTGGCCGACTAGCCGACTAATCGGTTGTAAAATGACCGATTAGTTGGCTGACTAATCGGCCAAACCGATGATAGTTCACATATTTTTCAATTTTGCATCTAGTAGGTTTATAATTAGGGACCCAAACTACGGTTTTTATACATAAAATGAAACATATGGGATTTTCTTTAAGACATTCTTAAACACCACCGATTTTCACATTTGGCATTGACATTGATGACATTCATAACCCATAGAAAAATAAGCAAAAAAATACAGTACCTACATCAAATCTTTGAGATATTCTGCTACAGAAGAGTCGGAACATCTCTAGTAATTATCATAATCCACAAGAACTAGGTTGTAAAAATACTACTCTACAAGCACTAGCTTCGCTTGACGCTATCCAGAAGGGGAAAGGGTATAAAATAATACAACCAATTCAGTTTTGAAAACAATATCAAATTTAATACATAAATAATATTTATGTACCTACATACATGTTTTCGTCTATATATTTACATTTAACACATAATTTCCCTAACTTACCTAGTTCACGTAATAATTTTGAAACATAATAATAAGCAACCAAAAAAATAAAAATTCAACAAAACTTCATCTTAACATCTATAAAAAAATAAAGTATAATTCTGTACAATACAACATAGTACAAACATAATTTACGTCGGGAACATTCGTTATCTTAAACATTTAATTGCTAACAATGCAATCATTTCCTAATGTATGTATTACACATACCCTATACACGATTTGTAAACTAAAAGGCCTAATTTTAGAAAGGATTTCACACGTACAGGCATTATAGATAGAAAAGTCGCCAGGAACAGCCGTCCCGTAGAAGAGAAAGAAGATTATCGTACATGTCTACGCTACATTGTTTAATTTTCATTACGATTTCATTTCATTTTTGTTACCCGAAAAACAGCTGTTGTATAATGCGTATGCAGTAGAGAAGGACAGAATGTTTTCCGCGATCTTCTCTCCCTTTCCATCAGACGTTTTCCCTTACAGCTGTAAGTATTCCTTCTCGAACACCTGTACGATTTCACCAACCTAATTACAAATATAATCCCTCCAATATAAGAACAGGATCAAAGAATTTCCTAAGCAATCAATATTAACGCATACAATATTAAACCCATTAGTCTTGTACTTTTAGTGTTTGGCATATTTGAATAATCCACACTACCCTGGTGTTTTTGAGGACATTTATATATTTATCTCTTCTACTGAAACAGATAAGATCAAAATCATTTGAACATACAATACATCGAATATTACCTATGTTCAAATGATTTTGATATCGTCAAACGCAGCAAAATTACCATCGTAATAAATGAACAGATTAAATGTGACTGACTTGTAATTATATGTTGGCGAAATTTTTGTAGAAATTTGCTACTTAAAAAAATGGATCTCTAAAATGTACACATTTGCTCTAAATTCACTAAGTATTTCTAAATCCGAATAAAAAAATAGTTTGAAGTACTTTCAATTTGATTTAACTTTCAAGTAAATTATAATATTTTTTGTGAATCATAATGGTTACTCGGATTCCTTCCTCATTGCACGGATCCGAAGTCGGGGACAGGAAACCTAAATCATCTGATTTGGGTTTCCGGATCAGCCACCACTTACAGAGATGACTACCCTTATGAGGGTTAAGCCAGTCGTCGAGGCGCCCTGTAGCTGACAGCTCCCGGACACTTTAGTAGGATGAATGGACTTCGCAGGGTTCCCACCCATCCATCGGACCCCACCCAGGATTGGCAGCAGTGCGTAAATGCATTTCCCCACGAAACAAAAAATAACAACGGTTACGTCATTTTGAAGGCCTTAACATACACATTGGTAAATTACATATAAAAATGTCTACTAATTAACACTAAAAGCACTCCGAAAGCGGATCTAACTTTAGGTCGATGGAACTTCGGTCCAAAGCTAATTGACCACACGGATTGACATAAATACAGTCGCTTAACTACTTACGTAAACTACGAGTCAACAACCAGAAGATATCTAATTCACTATGAGATACCCGCGGGGGCTAGTCAATTTACAAATACAGTGTATTTTTTGGCAAAGGTTTAAAAAACCTCAGTACAAAGTCGATGTTGAACATCCAAAACGAAATTGACTTTAAGTCGAACTAAGATTACCTATCTACGTGTAACCGCGCGTCATTAGGGTGTACGTACATGCACTAATATACTATAGCACCAACATCAGCTGCAAGTATAATAAGTGGCAGAAGATGTATACACGCCTTAAAAACATAACTCGAATGACCATCACCATTAGAATCCCTGCGTATTGGGAATTAAGGGCTCCTTATACGGTACGACTTGTCCTTCTACTGAATTTAGAAAGGGGTTTTCTGAGACGACGAGGGTGTCGTAACCATCCGTAGGACTGAAACAAGAAAGGGACAGATATGGTAAATTACATGAGTGAATGTATGTCACATTGCCTATTCTATTTTCAGTTGTCAGTTTCAGATAAAAGGTAAAGACAAGCGACTGTACAAGGGGCACTTAACATGTAACTGTCGGAAACGAATGCGAATTGTTGGCTAAACTATGGCGGAAAATCGGCGCTCCATCACTTGTAGTTGTAAAATATAACTACAAGGTGAGATAAAGACAATCCATCCCGATCCGCTAGGGTCTAGCATTTACTACCCTACAGCGCTCTTTTCACAATATTTTATATAAATACCCAAATGGAATAAACTACTGTTTGCATTTGTTACCGACTTACATTTGCGCAAACGAGTCAACATGTCAGAATTTCGCCTAGTCTAGACCATGAAACAGTACGCGTGCTAAATGCATACGGTAAGTGCGTTTACATTGTCTAACAAATGATACAGAGTGTAGAAAAGAGCGCGTGTTTTCCTTCGCATAGGTATTTACTAGCACTAAGGGTCAGGCCACATGTTGGCTGCGGCGTCGCAACGTAACGTTCGTTATTATTTTGTCTACCGACAGATGAAAGATGGAGAATATTTCATCGATCGGTAAAAGTATCTTTCAACTCAGGTGCACATAGAACATTTCATTGCATTGCCATCATTTGTCATACCACTCTAAGGACTTTAAAACATCTTAAAGGATTTTTTAAAGACCTTTTTCCGTCCATTTTAAAGTAGGTACGCATAGGAAACATGTGGCCTTAGCCTTCCGCGTAAAATCCCGCTCCATCCAACGATACGCGCAGTGCTTAAATTATACTTACATGGACGCTAAACATTACAAGAATTGACTTACATAATAAATTATTTAATGAACACTTATCGGATAAATCTATCACAAACAAGTCCACTGAGGTAATTCACAAAATGAACCCACATGCTCGAATAGTCATTGCAGCTCAAATCGCACCTGCCCCCGGACGGGGCGTCGGCTTCTACACATCTGAGACTAGATATCTGACTACTGGCTTGTTGTGCGCTTCAGCTACGTCTGAGCATATTTACATGTACTTACACTATGAGGCACAATCCACTATTGTACGTATTATTGTGCTCGCTCACGATGGTTACTTGAGCAACTTCGAAGGTATATTTGGTTCCGTTTTGTATTTTTGGTCAAAATATATCACGTTGTATTTTGATTTTTTTTTGTATTTTGTGTTGTCATATACATAAGCATGATTATATAACGAAGTATAAATTAAATGATGTCACAATTTATTATTTTCAAGTAAATTATAAATACTTAATTTAAATTTAACGAACTGTTTAAGTCATGAGCTCTCTTTTAATTCATTAATTCCAATTGGATTACGTATATTACATTGTTTTTATAAGACACTTCGTTGAATACTAAGTTTTACAGCTTGAGATAATGAACAGCCTGTATATACAGTCCAATATTTCAAGTACTCCGATACGTATGTAAAAATAATAATAAAACTAATACATTCGTATTACAATGAGATTTTTATACAAATAAATCTTTTAAGTTTTTGTATGTGAAACTAGTATTCAAAAAAGAGCCCGAATTCCTAATGAGGAATTTCACAATTATTTTAGAATACTAAGTTTAATATTTCCAATAAATACAATAATTAATATCCAATAGGAATTAATGTCAATAGTAGAGTGCTGTAATGTATAAATTGTACTGTAAAAACAAACAACGCTTATATTCATTGGGAAGTCTGTTGCGTTTCTCCTATATTATATTATCCTACAATGGCACCTGTGTTTGATCGACTGGTTTGATGAGAAATTTCGGATAGTGAAGCAGAGGTCGGCAACGGGGGCTCACGATTTCGCTCCCTTTATCACTTAATAACTGTGTTTTTGCAGTTTTTTGTCCCTTCTTGGCCTAAAAGGTTGCCAACCCCTCAGTTTCCGATGGAATCTGTATAACATGTACACATACTATCTACGCACACGCGAGGTCTATACTTACGAACTACACGAGTAACACTCAAGTTTTTCATATTTTAGAACACCATTATCAGTCTATACATAACTGGTTTTCATTCACGGATCACTTTTGTGATGTATCTTGAATATTCTTTGATCGGTACGCCAATTTACCTGGAAAATAAAGAAAAATATTTTAAAATTTAGTATACACTTCTTGGTCCCCACAAGACAACCAAGTTTTTGGAATGGTGACCGCGTTTGGAACGGTAGTGCCATGTAACAGTCGCATAAGCCAGTCACGACCTGGCTACAAAGTGACAGCTTGCTCGTCTTTGATGCATCTTGTGCATTTCCAGTGACCAATAGGAACGGAAAGAGTGAAAGTTGGCAACATAACTTCCTAACCTTTGTACGGCTGTGTTTGGGCGTCGATAGTTACCCACCTCTTGTCCTACCTCCTATGCTATAAAAAGAACTGAAATGTTGGTTGATTATCCGTAGGTCCAGTAAGCTGTATACCAGTTGGCGTTTGTTGAACTCGATAAGGGATGAAGATGATGAATACGAAATACTATAAACTACGTATCACTTAATATCTAGATACAAATTAACATTAAATTTCCATTAATTAAAAAGGTGGCCTACATTATATAGGGCTTTTAATGAAAATTAATTATTACGATGAAAATGTTTCGTTGAATCGTAATGAAAATACCAGGCAATTATAATATTAGAGGATATTACCGTGAACATTTTTATCATGATATTTGAACGACTTACAATTATTTTTGTATCCTCTTTTCCAGAGATTTATTTATTTTTATGCGAACAAATAAAATACTTGAAACGATACAAAGGATTATTTTATCAAGTAATTAATAATTTTATCTCGAGAAATTTATTATTCCTACTATATTACATCTTTTGTTTTTATGGTATAGGAGGGCAAACGAGCAGTCGGAGCCATTTTCATGACTACCGACGCCCACAAACATCCGCAAAGAGACTATACAGATGCGCTGCCCTCCTTTCTCCTCCCATCTTCCCGGGCCACCGGCTACTTACACACCGCACGAAACGCGACAGCACAGCTGTCACTTTACGCCGGTCTCGTGTAAGCGAGAGGTCCACGATCGAATTCGACTGCATGCAAGCATGCAGTATGGCACTACCTCTTTCTGAATGATGTATATATCTATATTTTTTTAAAGAATCAAGAAAGCCGAATTGGATCGGCACCTCTCGCTCATATGATACCTCCTTCAAAGGCTATGCTATCGCGCTTTGTGCAGTTAGCGAGTGTGGCTAATAGAACCTATGGGGTCAAAGAAGACAACGCGTCTCCGTGACCGTATGTAAGTACCGTGTCATCAAAGTCCCCTGCCTGCTTGTTTTCCTACTCACAATTGCTGACCTGGTGAACAAGTAACCTTGGGGGAAGATCGATGGCGATCTATGCACACTGAGGCTCAGGGTTAAGTAAAGTGGGGCAGTATAACGATTATAGATTGATGACTAGGTTGGAAGAAGTAGCATGAATGAGACTGATGATGATGGACAACAACATGACTAGCTCCAACCGTGCAATAGTTATAAAAGGAGCATACTCATCAAACGGCAGTCACTCTGATGAAACATACAATATTTCCTAAATTTCGAAATTTGCGACTCAAAAAAAACTGTAGTTTACTACATCGACGGGTGTGATACCAATCAAAAATATGAAACGAAACACGGCGCGCAATAATGAGGGTAGTCGGTGATCGCGATTTAATTCTCACGCAGCGTCTGTCGGTGGATCAGCGTTTCTCCGGGAGTTTGTGCTGAGTCGGTTGAGTGTAAATCGTAACCTGCCCGCCGCACTGACGCCAGTCGCCAAGTCTGCGCCCCGCGCCGCCCCGCCCCAGGTGACGACTTGTAGTGATGTACGCCCGGAACCCTTTCCTCGTATTGATTTGAATGAGGGTGGCCACGATATATCAAGAATATACTTAGCTGCGCCCCGCGGTTTCACCCGCGTACATTTCGATCCCGTGGAAAATAGGAAATCATCCCATGGCATCCCATAGGAGCACTTTTTCAGGATATAAACTATCCTGTGTTAATCCAAGTTACCCTCTATGTGTGTGCCACATTTCATGAAAATAGGTTCAGCAGTTTTTGCGTGAAGGAGATAACAATCAAACAAACACACAAACTTTTGCATTTACAATATTAATAGGATAAGATAGGTACGGAGGCAAACTTGTAATAAGGCTTTTGGCTGTCGACGCCTATAAACCATCCAGGTTCCATCGGACCATCGGAAACTGCATAGGCGTAACCAGGCATAGCATGTTTCATATATTTATTACAATAGCCTTAAATTACAAGCCTTCCCGAGACTGAATTGTATGCCGATAATCGAGATGAGATGACTCATTTACAACACAGGAGTATGTAGGTTAGATGAAAAGTTCGTGAAATACTTCTGAATGGCAACACGAGCACGTTTCTTATGCGCATTTCAGTAAACTAACACAGTCAATTAACACGATATAATGAATTCGAAGTAACTACGTTAAGGATTAAGAATTTAATGTAGATATTAAATCTTGATCATTAATTTGTGGGAAGAATTATTTTTTATTTCCGTTTTTACCTCAGTAAATTTTAAAGAATTGAGTGTAAATTATTTTGCAATACGATTCGGCAGAGTATTAGAAAGTTCTATTCTTATTTGAATTTTCAATTCACATATACTCATTCTAATATAATTTAACGTTATTTTCTACATCTATACTGGAAAGTGTTTACATTATAAAAAAAAATATAATTTAAACAGTTTGCTCTCATACTTATTCAAATATGGACCACTACATCGATAACCGTTTACGTCCCAACACTACTTAGCGACGATAAATCTGTCGCATATTCAGCAATGTAACGGACTTTCTCCTCGTTCATTGCTCAGAATAAAGTGCTCAAAATATGTGATGTAGATAATTGGCATGCTTTACTAGAGATAAAACTGACACAAACCGAGTCTACGTACGCAGCCCGAGTTATGTACAATATTACTTTCGTGAAAGAATATAAAAGTCGCTGACATGATTCACGGTTCGGGGATATATTTTTTGTACGCGCAAAGCAGTTTCCCTTTTTATGTTTGCAATATTTAGATTAGGTTTTTTATTTTCACAACATAAACTTCTGACAATACGTGGTCTTAATGTAAATGGCTGTAAGTGTATGAATGGACTTTTTTGGTCATGTTGAGTAGGTTTTTATAAGCTTTTTAGAGCTAATCTCTTAGTTTTATTGGTCATCTTTTATTTATTTCCTAGACTCAGACGTTAATAATATCATAGCCATTACATAACGATGATATGTGTTAGCGACAGCTATCCCTATCGTGTCGGGATATACCACAGAAATGGCACTGTTCATCACAAGTTTTACCTAGTTGACACTCGTAAGCCAGAACGTTGATTTTTGTGTGTCAACTAGTGAAAGAATTTAAATTGTTATTTTTGTAAGTAAAACTTCTATAATCGCGCTTGACTTGGAGAGTAAGTGTAAGTGACGAGAGCGTTACAAAAATCACACAATGGAAATTGTCATTAAAATTCAAACTGGATCTAAGTGAAACTTTTTTGTATTTAAAAAATAATTATCATATGACATGTTATGTCATTGTAACTACGGTAATGAATTTGTGTAATAAATCAATAATAAGTTTTACTTCAGTTGTGTGGTCTAAAGCACACACTTTTCTTGATAACTACAGAAGACATGGCACTGGGACAATGTGTTAAGTCCGTCGATTCATTGTCATTGTTACAAGGCAGCCGAATTGGGCTGTAGTTAGGTATCGAAGATGTAACCTTTCACACAAAATAGCGTAAGTAGTGACGAGCGCTATGTCATCGTGATTTGTATAATTTTTGATAGTTCTGAATTACTCAAGGGTTGAATCGCGATAACGACATCGCACCTGTCCAGGTTATTAGTTACTACTATTGTTACACACTTGCTATTATAGTTGAGTCATTATATCCAGAAATCAACCCTACCCGTGAATAATTAGTTATTGAATTTTTTTCGTAGGTCCGTCGGTCTTGGTCCCACTGGTAGGGAAAATTTAAAAAGTATATAGGATCAGGCTTCTGCGTATTTTCGAAAAATGATTTTTTTTTCCATAAAAACTGTTTTTCTTTAGTAACTCGGCCATTTTTGATTCTACAGTAAAACCGTGAGGACAAAAATTGTAGGAAATTTGATTCTCTACAAGTTAGGTCTTTACAATTTTTCTTCTAGGATCGATATTTTGTAAATTAAAATTAAATGTATCGGTATACCTTTCAGTCCCATTCTCTCTACCAATTCGTTATTTCGAACGCGCTCGGTGAGTAATTCCTCAAACATATATTTTTGAAGTGTGACAGTAAATTCAGCTAGCATGGACACGAAGCCACGGCGGGTAACTAGTATAGCAGATACTTATTAGTAACATTTTTATGTAAGTGTGACAATAAATTCAGCTAGCACGGACACGAAGCCCCGGCGGGTAACTAGTGTAGCAGATATTAGTAACATTTTTATGTAAGTGTGAGACAGTAAATTCAGCTAGCACGGACACGAAGCCACGGCGGGTAACTAGTCTAGCAGATATGAGTAACATTTTTATGTAAGTGTGACAGCAAATTCAGCTAGCACCGACACGAAGCCACGGCGGGTAACTAGTGTAGCAGATATTAGTAACATTTTTATGTAAGTGTGACAATAAATTCAGTTTCGGATGTCACGGGTTATAAAGCATAGGCGCCGTTGGTTATCGAGTGGATCCGGCGCGGGGGTGGGGCGGGAGGAGGGCGCGTGTAAATTTATTCACGCTGGATCCGAACGACCTCCTAACTCTGCTGTTATTTAGGCCATACTTCCTTTACGGCCCAGACGATTAGTAAAGGATTCGCTATTAACATTTAACACTCTTTCCTTATAAATTTCTTTTTTTTATTCCTCGGCTAAATTGGCGAGATCTATTGTGAATTTTTTTTGGTGTTTGTATTTGGTTGCCTGCCGTTGTTTCGTACACTACTGATGTCACTAGCGTAGTTCCGTAGTTTTATTTTTCTTTTTATAGTATAAGTGGGCAAACGAGCAGTTGGAGCCATTTTCATGGACGTCGCACTCGCACCCATAGTCCCATAGACATCCGCATAGAGGTTTTACAGATGCGTTGCCCTCCTTCCACCTACATGTTTCATCAGCTACTCACCGCACGAAATGCGACAGCACAACCGTCACTTTACGCAGGTATCGTGTAATCGAGAGGTACCTCCGCGGTCGTGCCTGCCCAATTCGGTTGCATGCATGCATGCAGCGTGGCACTACCTCTTACTGTTACTATTATTATTTCGTCGTCGTGACGCTGCAACCGAACGACCTTATAGCCCCTGACGAAGGACAAAAGTTAATAGGATTCGCTATTAACGCTCTTTCCTTATAGACGATTTCTTTTTTTTATTCCTTTGCTAAATTGGCAAAATACCTTAAGTACCTGTATATAAATCGACCGTAGCAATTAATAATGCCGGATCTCTATTTTTGTGATTTTCTTTTAATTGCATTAAATGTCTTAAAAATAAAAACAAGCCAAGTGCGAGTCCGACTCGCACACCGAGGGTTCCGTATGAATGGGAAGAACAATCCAAAAGTAATGCATGGTTTTCAATTATTGTAACTTTACGCCTGCCGTTTAAGTTGACAAAAATCACGCTTCTAAGTTAACGCAATAAAAAGTTATAGCCAATTATGCACAAATTTTGTATGAAAACGTACTTTGTCGAAAACCAAAAATTATCGGGTACTTCCCGTTGACCTGGAGTTGTGAAATTTGGCAAGAAGTAAGAACTTATAGCACATATATAGGAGTAAATCTGAAAACTAGTAAATTATATGTAGATCATTGGAAAAGTCATTATCAACTTATAACTGTAAGGCGCCTACTAAATGTGTGCCGCAACCGCCTAATTAGTCGGTAGCACACATTTACATGTGCCATAAGTTCTTACTTCTTGCCAAATTTCAAACTCCAGGTCAACGGGAAGTACCCGATAATTTTTGGTTTTCGACAAAGTACGTTTTCATACAAAATTTGTGCATAATTGGTTATAACTTTTTATTGCGTTAACTTAGAAGTGTGATTTCTTCAAGGCATAAAGACGTAACTGACCTCCGTATTTGACAAAACTTTCAGCTTAATCCCTTCACGCGTTTTAGAGAAAAAGGTCTTGACAGACGTACAGACAGACGAACAACAAAGCGATCCTATAAGGGTTCCGTTTTTTCTCTTTGAGATACGGAACCCTAAAAATAAACGTAGAGTTGGCTTGGAGTGGAGTAGGCTTTGAGTCGGAATTGAGTTGCAGTCGAGTCGATATAATGTGCGAACACTTTAAAGGTACAAGTCCGAGACGCGCGACAGCCCCAGGCTGCAGCTGCATGCTGTCGGCGACACAACACACAATCTCTATGAAATCGACGCCGCGGCTGCCGGGCCTATGTCGCCGCGGCTGCCGACTGCATGTCGCCGCGGCTTCCGACCGCATGTCACCGCGCTTGGAATCGATTTCACAGATTCATAAAAACCAGTGCAGTGGTGTCGCTGGCAGCGTGCAGCTGAAGCCAAATTAACCTACCAATCTCTTCTTAGAAGTCAGTTATTAATCAACAATTCGTTATTCGGCACAGATGTGCCTTACAACCTGGAATATTATGAAAATAATTTTTATTCCGGAGAAAATATTCCTATTTATGTCCGCGGTTTTATCCGAATGAAAACTCTCCCAAGATTACAAGCCGTTAAAACCGGGCACAGTAGTGTTTATATGCTATTTATTACATTACTAATAATAATCACACATGTAATTTAATTACCATGCCCACCTCATTAAGTATGTATCGTAAAGACTAGAACATAGGACATTACGTAACTAATAAGTCTCCTACTAATGATGTTACGCGATTATCACACGTACACTTGGCTCAATTAACATAATCGGCAATTAGAAATAAGTTACAATGTATGGAACACGTAACGATCAGTAGCCGTGGGTTTTATCGACTTATCTGATTTTATTTTATTTTAATGATTATACTACTATACTGTAGCACGATTAAGTGGCATGATTATTATTAGTGTTATATGTATATTGTCCTAATTAAGGGGTAGGGTGCTTACATAGAGAAACAGGTTATGTACCGTTGATAACTTTGCAATGTTATCGATAACATTGCAATATTACCGGTACAGACCCGTGCAGGTTTTGTCGGTACCGGTAACCTATTTCTCTATACAAGCACCCTTATATTTGAATGTGTATGTTGACCACTATTTATTTTATGTGTAGGTAAGTAGAGAAAAATGTATAGCTGTGTTTTAGAATTCCTAAATAAAGTTTTTCTATTATGTTCTAATTATATTTTAATACGAAAACTTGTTTCTCTTTCTGGTAAAAATTACTGATCGACACATTCACAGTTGTTGGATAAGGATAAATATTAAATTTACTTTCTTATCCCTAAAATACAATACCAGATTTTACGTTGTTTCAGCGAATATTTCATGCCGGTGGGCGACCACCAGGTACAGCTGTACAACTACTACATACAGTAGACTCTTCACGGCATTTTAAATACTGTATCAGATCCTCAATGTTAATTTAAATATATTATCTCTCATAACTATGTACAAAACTACATATGGCAGGCACTCACGGTTGCTGTACTTTACAGTTGATAATGTAATCGTTTGAAATATAAAATTTATAGATAAATAAACGTAGAAAGGCGCAAGAAGCAGGGAAAGAAGCAGGTGAAGAACGGTATAATCGATCATCAAAAGAGGCTTTATTCAGCAGTTGATGGTAAAGAATTATATACAATACGCTGATGATACTCCGTTTATTTTATACTATTTTCTCTTTAATATAGCATTCAACCCGCGCGGCGGTCGCACATTCGAACCCCGGTCAGGTGTTTAATTCCTTGTTTCTCTATTTTAAAATCTTAAATATATTTCCGTTGTCTAGTATTTACTCGTAACTAGGGAATACAATACCGGGATACCGGGATCCCGCATGTCATGTGCGGGATTAATCCCGTTCGTAAAATGAGCGGGATCCCGCGCGGGATTTGCGGGATTGCCGAGAAGCGAAAATCATGTATTACGAACGACGACGATTAGCAGAACGAGCATTTTCTGCTGCTAGTCATATAGTTTGTAAGGTCAGGAGCCGTTTAGCAGATGAAACAATCAACACCTTAACGTTTTTAAGAAGTTATTTTCAAAAAAATGTTTAGTTTTCTACTTTTGTCAATTTTAATTTAAAAATTTTTAGTTTTATAACCTTCTCAATTTTAAATAAGTAAGTTAATTTATAATAAATGATTATATAATTAGATTTGTTTTATTACGTACCGTCAGAAGTTATAAATTATGCATGAAGTTTTGTTCATGCGTGATCTCGCAAATACCGGGATCCCGCGGGATCGAAAACGTCCAGTCCCGCAAATACCGGGATTGAGAATTTCCTGCGGGATTGCATTCCCTACTCGTAACAATTATGGTCCTTAGTATGGAGCTAGGATAATATGATGAAATAATTCCACAGTTATAATTATTAAGCGAAGTAAGTATAACTTGATACTCATGCTTCTAATATTTTTACCAACTTCGCCAAGTTGTAACGGCGTACGAAAGTTACCTGAGTTTAAAATAATGGTAAATGTAACAAGTTAGTGCGGAGGCGTCGCGACCTGTTGCGCGGGGGCGGGCCGGCGCCGCCCAGGGCTCCGCCCTACAGGCACGTGCTGAAAACTCATGCACTGAAATGCATTGTTACCTCACACCGGGTTGAAATGAGCGTGCATATCTACTTGAAATAAGGACGGTGGCTATAAATGAATACATTTTTTACGCGAGGTTCACGCAAATTTCGATCAAGTTTGACTTTTTTTTTTTAAATGTACTGAAAATTAATTGTAAATTCTTTATTCAAATAAGGCGGCTAAATTTACAACTAAAAAGATTTTCAAATTTCGAATAACATTTTTTACGACGTATTTACAAAAAACGCGTGGGAGCTTCATACTTAAATAAAGTATGACTGAACAAATTTACGTTTTTTTCTTTTAAGTAAACAATGTTGTCACATTCTTTTTTCAAATAATGGCAGTACATGTACTGCAAAGGGATCGCCTTATCGTACCATTGTGGCTAAGTATATACGTATTTACCATAAACTGGCCAGCTGCAGCACTGTATATGTGTGGGTGTGTATATGTGTAGCTGTAAACTAGTAGTAGTAGTAATATCACTTGTGTAACACATCACAAGTGAATGTTCTTTTCTAAGTACCTCGAAACATCAGTTAATATTACTCTGTTTTTTAAGGATTTGTGTCATAAATTTGGAACGTACCTATATAACATGTATATTTTGATTTTCCCTGCTTCTTCTTAATCGGCTTTAAGGGTCAACTCACACCAAAAGCGCGGCGAAGGACAGCGAAGCGGAGCTCAGTTTATGCGTCATATGAATTTCAACTTTATAATAATTACTATAATACTTATTATCGCATGAGAAACTCGAACGAGACGCGCGGATTCCCGCGACTGCTCGAGAAGTCGCCGGAATGCTCCAGAAGTCGCGAGAATTCGATAATAAGTACTATAGTAATAAAAATAAAGTTAAATAAAATGCGCTCCGCTTCGCTGCCCTTCGCCCCGCTTTTGGTGTGAGTTGACCCTAAAGGGCTGAAAGGAATTTAGCGTATGAGATGTGTTTATATTCGTCTTGATAACGCTAGTGACAGTTGATACAGATGAAATATATTTTAAGCAATCGAACGTTATTGCTCGCCGATAAATAACCTGGTTACACCTATTACTTATACCCGGTCTCAGTGGACCATCATTTAATCAGTCTTTCCACTTTGATCAACTAAACGGACCAACTGGTTGTGCAGAATGGAACTCGATGAAGGAATAATTAATACAATCAATAT